>JAMPIV010001955.1:0-145540 GCA_024509875.1 Oreohelix idahoensis
AAATAATCACACGTTCAAGCGGACTGTTACGTGCAGTCTTTGATATCTTACAATATTATACATAGGTAATTTTTTAGTGCTTAAGGGAAAGTCATTATTGAGTTACTTCCCTTGAACTCCGCGGATAAATACATTTTACTGCGATTTATTCGTTGTTTGGGTAATAATAGATTGTTCTTGCTTCAGAATATCTATGGCCTGAATTTATGTGTATTGTTTGTCTGAGTAGGACAAGTCTGTCTTATATCTGTATATCTTTACATATCTAAGTCGAACTATATGTTCTGTTGTCTCTAGAGAGGTCAAAGGCTATTCGGCGGATGTGTCGCTTGAGTGGTGTGATTTGGCTTCGTCCTGATAGGGACTGTGTGTGTTTTGCTATGTCGGCTTGATGCCTTGAAAAAGTGATCTCAGTGGTTTTGGGGAAAGTGATAGTCGTCTAGACCTATCGTGTATGCTTTACCCCAGTGTTTATTCATCTTGCCAAGGAATGGCAGTTTCATATTCCCTCTACCAAGGTAATCAAAGATACTCTTATGAACTCTCGATCGAAGCCACCATTGTCGATAATTACGATTTGAATGTTTAAGAGAATATATTTGACTCGATGAAAAACGACTTCGATTCCTAGCAGCACTATATTCTGTAGAATGCAGTCTATTGTTCATGACCAAATCTACAGAGCAACGAAATGTTGTATGAATGACTAACTTTAGAACAGATTCATTATCTGTATTCAAACGTGAGTGACAGTTCACGAGTGGAGCCATCTTGGAACCAAAACATGTAGGACTTTCAAGAAGAGAAAAGGGATGCCCGTATTATCGCTTGATCAGTCCAGAGATCACTGCTACACATGAGAACCCATTGTTAGCGGTTCAATATTATTATATGGAAAAATATGTGCTGAACATTATGTTGAAGAATCGTTGCTAAACGAGATTAGGTTTAGAAGTCATCTGAAATATTGTTTACAAGCTGACGTGCTCAGTCAGTGACGTCAGATGATATATGTATGGGCGATACTGAGTGCTTGGCTATTGACAGTCCATTATACCATTATTCTACATGAGTGCCCATGTAACATTGCAAGACCATTTGTCCACTGTACTATGATGTATTATGGCAACCTGTGATTTGTCACTATCTGTGCTGTCGAGTGTGTACGTCCAATTAAACTTTAGAAAAGGTACACAGTCGTTGGTGTCGATGACTTCCGGTCATACATGAGTGTGAGAAGAGAACATTTGTCAACAACACGAACCCTTATCATCATTCGCACATTATACACTCCATCCATGTCTACACAACACTGCGTAGGTCAAGTTGACATTCCATACACTACAGTGGGGCAGGCAACACCATAGGGATCTTGTCAACTGATGATGATAGACGCCTGTCTTCCCGCCTAGGAGTGTTCTGGTGTACTTTATCAACATATATTATATCCAACTAAATATCAACTTTATCAACTGGTGGACCAGCTTTCTGGGTTTGACCTCGCAGAAATTCAGAAGTCAACAGATTACCGATACCAGACCGTTTCCTGTGGCTGATACGACACACTTGCAGTATTGGTTTGCTCTTTGTCAACGCTTCGTCACGTGACCTGTCAAGTGAATGCAGTATGTAGGTCAGCGTTGTTGACATTTTTTACATTAGACATTATAGAGTTTCACAGAACAGTTGGATCAATTCTTGTCAGTGTTAACAGAAAGACAGTATTTGTGAACTAAGAAGTCCTGGTTTCATCGATGGATCTTCTTGTTTGCCATATATGAACTTTAATATTTAAGGCCAGAATGTTTAATTGAATAAAGTGGCAGTTTGTTTGTTTTCATGAAAAATAACTTTGCCATTACTGTAAGACTGAGCCTATTTTGCAACACATACTATCATACACATAATTTATATATATTTATGTTTACATGTTATTTGTTTGTATAGTATGTTAGTTTCTATGTCAGCGGGTTGTGTTTAAGGTTGGGCGGCGTCCTCACAACAGAGTATCCCACGTCATAGAGGGTCCGTTGTGGGCGTTTTCTATAGGTGCAATTTTCTTGATTGAAAATTTGCTGCGACAACTGTTGCTTTTGTGTTAGCTGTGAAGTCTGTAATTATTGTTATTTTTGTAATATTTCTTTGTTCTTTAGTTTTGTTTTGATTTGTTTGTAATTTGTTGGTCTAACCTTTTCTATCTTTCAGTTCTATTCATAATTTATATTCATATATTGTGACGTCATTTGTGTTGTTATTCTTTGCAGATTCAGTGATTATCTTCATTGATTTCCCTATTTGATTTATTTTGATTTCTGCAAACGTTCTTGTATTGTCAGTCCTATTTGTACTTTATGTATTCTGTTGGTTGACATATGTTTTATATGGGTATATTTCATAAGACACAATTGCCTGTGCACTGCACTTGGATTATGGTATAGACCAGTACCTGATTATTATTACTATTATACAAGACCTTATTAAAGGCTTGTGACCCACAGATATTGGGATAGTATACTGATTAATCAAGTCATTGAGAACTTGGGGTATTATTATTGATTCAGGTGATTAGTATTATTGTTAGGCATCATGTCTACTTAGATTATTTCATTACACAAGGGAAAGCTCTTGATAAGACTGGTCAACAATTAGAACAATGGGCAGTTGCTCAATATGACAAAGCATTAGCTGCAGAAGAGAAAAGATTAGCTGCAGAAGAAAGAAAAGCTATGGCGGAAGAGAAAAGATTAGAAAAAGAAGCTGAGGCTGCTGCTGAACAAAAGAAATTGCAGATGCAGGTAGAGGAAAGGAGATTTGAAGCTGAACAAAAAAAATTGGAAAGAGAAGCTGCGGCTGAACAAAAAAGATTAGACAGTGAAGCTGAACAAAAAAGATTAGACAGTGAAGCTGAACAAAAAAGATTAGACAGGGAAGCTGAACAAAAAAAATTGGAAAGAGAAGCTGCGGCTGAACAAAAAAGATTAGACAGGGAGGCTGAACAAAAAAGATTAGATGCTGAAGAGAAAAAAGCAATAAGAGAACATGAATTTGAGTTGGAGAAATTGAGATTGACAAGTATGAGTAATGTTAATCAGGCATCTAGTGGTAATGGTAAACCTTCTACTTACAAGGTTAAGGTTCCACCGTTCAATCAGTCCAGTGACGATATTACATTCTGGCTGGATAGATTTGAACGTTCTTGTCGTACACATAATGTGGATAAATCACAATACGCTAATCAATTATCAGAAAACTTGAAAGGTGAATCTTTGACTAGATTATGCCTTGTAGGAGAAGCAGATAAGGATAATTATGATGTCATTAGGGCGGCTTTGATAAAAAAATATCAGCTAAGTGAGGAAGGCTATCGCCTTTTATTTAAGACGATGGTACCTGAGACGGGGGTAGAATTCTCAGAATTCACTGCAAAGGCACGTCTCACAGTTGATCGTTGGATTGAGCTTTCCAAAACAGAAAAAACGTATGAAGGACTTATGGATTTGTTGCTCAGAGATAAGATTATGTCATGTGTGAACAAACCTTTCCTTGAATTTATACATGAGCGTAAACCTAAATCTCTAAAAGAAATGGAAGAATATTGTTCCCAATATGTCACTGCACACCCCGACGTGACTTTTGGCAACACTAAGATTAAGGAGAGTATGCCAGTTGCTTCAGCAACACCATACAATCCCAATTATTCACACAGATTTCAGGGACCTCAAAACAGATTTGATAAAAAAGGTAACCATAATAGTTATCAAAACCAAGGTAACCAATCATTTCAGGGTTCTTCTTCAAAGAACTGGAGACGACCTGATAGCTCTCGACACAGGGGTGGTCATAATTATAGGAATTTCCGTAGAGGAAGTAATTATAGAAACTATCAGGGTTATCCGTCTTGGAGTCAACAAGATCATAATTACAGAGATACTCATTATAATGAATATGATAATGGTAACCAAGGGAACTATGACTCAAACCCAAATAGGGGTTACAATAGAGGTAACAATAACTACAGAGGTGATAATAACCGAGGTAGATCTCAATACAAAAGACATAAACCACATTTTCAGGCAAACTCTGCACAACAAGAGTCCCATGAAGCCTATAAACAGAGTAAAGATAATAATGATGCTAGTAATATGGCATGTGCCGCTTTTGATTTTGGGAGAGCATCTCAGTGCCCCCAATGCAAAACGTTATTTGAGCCAACCACAGTGTCTACTTTAAGCTGTGGCCATCCTCTTCCTGCTCTTCCAGCATCAGTCGCGCATGATGGAAGAGGGTCTCTTGTCTTACATAAGGGTTTAGTGAATAACAATCCAGTCTCTGTGCTATTTGATTCTGGATGCACCACAATTGGTGTTAGGCAGTCACTCGTAGATCCTTCCCGTGCCACTGGACAAGTAGTCAAATGTGTAACATTTGGCGGCACATTAGAGAAATACTCTACTGCTATCATTAGGATTGCTACTCCTTTCTTTACAGGAGATGTACACGCATGTCTTCTTCCGAATCCGATCGCTGACCTCATCATCGGTCGCATTCATGGAGTCAAGGAATGCACTCCGCAACAAATTTCCACGTGGGAAAGGCAAAACATGCAGATTGCTAACGCTGTAGTCACTAGAGCTCAGGCTCTTAATGTGCCTCAAACTTCATCTACTGAAGATAATGAAGTGCATAACCAAGATAATCCCTTGGTAATTTCTCGTGACTCGTTTATAAAACAGCAAGAAGATGATCCCACTCTGAAGAAATTCTTCATTCTTGCAACTAAAGGTGATCCGAATAAAGACACAAGTCGTAAATCGTGGATTACAAAGAAGAATGGCGTACTTGTACGTATGGTTCAAGACTCCATTACGTCAAGTCATTCTCAAATCCTGGTTCCCAAGAATTTGAGAGTTAAAATTTTGCAGCACGCTCACGACTCTCAGTGTGCTGGACACATGGGTTTTTCCCGTACTAAGTCAAGAGTCCTTGCGGCTTTCTTTTGGCCATTGGTAAACAAGGACATACGGATTTATTGTCGATCTTGTAAAGTATGTCAGGAAGTTAAATCCAAAGGTCCACGGCATGCTGCACCCATTCAGGCGGCGGACATTCCTATTCGGCCGTTTCAAAAAATGGCCATAGACATTATTGGTCCATTTAAGATCAAGTCTGCCAGAGGACATCAGTTTATCTTGACGTGTGTTGATATGTGCACACGTTGGCCAGAGGCTATTCCTCTGAAGAGCATTACTACTGCTGATATTGCAGATGCTCTTTGGCTTATATTTTCTCGTCTGGGGTTCCCCGGAGAGATATTGTCAGACCATGGCACCCAACTAATATCAGATACCATGTCTCAAGTAATGTCTACCCTGCAGATAGATAGATCTTTAAGTAGTATCTACCATCCAATGTCTAATGGTATGGTCGAACGCCTTAATAGAACACTTAAAAACTTACTGGGGAAGATAACTGAGGATCATCCTCAAGACTGGGACAGAGTTTTACCTGCGGCCCTCTTCGCTTACAGAGAGGTACCCAATGAACATACGGGATTTTCTCCCTTTGAACTCGTCTTTGGCGCGCGTCCGCGTGGCCCTATGTCGTTGCTTCACGATCTCATAACATCTGACAATATTGACGATGACACAAAGTCATCCTACGAATATGTCATCGCGTTGAGACAAAAGATTATCGAAGCATGCAAATTAGCAACTTCTTCTTCTGAATTTGCGAAACAGAAGGCAAGGCAATTTGCCAATAAGAAGAGATGCTTACGACAACTTTGTCCTGGTGACAAAGCATTTGTATTACTACCTTGTAGGGAAAACAGATTACTTATTTCTTGGAAAGGTCCGTACGATATAATATCGAAAATTTCCGATGTCGACTATATTGTCGATATTGATGGGAAGCATAAAACCTTCCACATCAATATGCTTACTGAATTCCATGAACGTCCGGATTATTTGCAACCCATTTTCCAAGCAACGGACAATTCTCCAGTACCACATGGTCATTACTCATCACTGTCCGTGATACAGGATGAGGAAACAAGTTTTTCAGATGTAAATCTTCCTCTTCCAATGATCCCACTTCATTCCAGTGAATCATGGAAGAACGTTACTGTCTCTCCTGATTTGTCTCTAGGAGAACAGCGACAAGTTTCAACTATGTTGCAAACATTTCAGGATGTACTCACTGACATCCCTGGACAAACGAATGTCATTCAACATGACATTGTTCTAACTGACCATACTCCTATTAGGGTTAGACCTTATCCTATACCTATACATTTTCAAGCACAGGTCGAGAAAGAGTTGGATGAGATGATAGATTTGAAAATAATCGAACCATCCACCTCTGCATATTCTTCGCCGATGGTTATTGTGCGTAAAAAAGACAATAACATACGTCTTTGCGTTGACTATCGAAAATTGAATCAAGTAACGAAGTTCGATGCCGAACCTATGCCTTTACTGGAAGAGCTACTTACTCGACTCTCCAAATCTCATTTTTTCACTAAACTTGATTTGTCTAAAGGATATTGGCAAGTTCCTTTATCTGAACGCGCCAAACCTCTCACGGCTTTTTCAACACCTAGAGGTTTGTTCCAATGGAATTTTATGCCTTTCGGTCTTATGAACGCACCAGCTACGTTCGTACGCATGATGCGCCGAATCCTATCTTATCGGTCAGATGTCATTGCATATCTAGACGACATCTGTCTTTTCAGCGATACTTGGGAAGATCACTATTCAGGGTTAGATGAATTGCTGTCTACTTTGCGTGAGCACAACCTGACAGCGAAACCCTCTAAAGCCTATATTGGTTTTAGCGAAATTTCTTTCCTAGGCCACCGAGTTGGTCATGGTTTCCTAAAGACAGAGGACCATAATACTAGTAAGATACTTAACATCTCAATCCCTAAGACTAAAAAACAGGTGAGAAGTCTGTTAGGTCTTATTCAATTTTATGGCAGATTCATTCAGAATCTATCCTCTATCATGGCACCTCTCTCAACACTTCTAAAGAAAGGTTCGCCTAATGTGGTCCACTGGTCTCAGGAATGCCAATGCTCTCTGGATAAGATTAAAACACTGTTTTCAACACCACCTATTTTAGTGCTACCCACTAAAGATAAGACATTCGTTCTTCGTAGTGACGCTTCATCCACTGGGATTGGAGCGGCACTAATGCAAGAGTACTCTGGAACTCTGCATCCTGTAATGTATATTTCCAGAAAACTTAATGCGGCAGAAAGGAATTATTCGGTTTTAGACCGTGAGCTATTAGCTATGGTTTGGTCGATCCTCAAACTACAGAGATTCCTTCTAGGCGCACATTTCATAGTAGAAACCGACCAAAAAGCTCTTACTGCTATACAGAGTAAGAATTTGAAGAGCTCGAGGTCTACTCGATATGCAATTGCTCTTCAACCTTTTCATTTCTCTGTGCGAGCTATTCGTGGATCAGATAATGTGATGGCAGACATTCTGTCAAGATGCCCACATGATTCCACATAACTATTAGGGCTTAGACTTCTTGATATGTCTAGTTCTATAGTAGTTCCTTTTCTATATCATGATAGATACACATTTGTAATTTAATAATATAATGATTGTATCACTACATAGCGGTTCATGTATGTTTATTCACCGCTGTGCTTTGATGATTTTTTCTTCATAAATCATAAATTTAAGATATCTAATACGAAATGATGATATGAATTTTTTAGGCATTGTGTAATTGCCAGAATTGTATTATACTTTGATGACACCTTCCTGGAAGAATATACTTGTAGAGAAATAATTTCTCTCAGTTTATGAGACACATTCTCACCAGTCGCTCCATAAGTCGACTTAGCCTCATATTAGGCGTTATAGGTATTCCTGATATTTTCATCTGCGCATTATTCATGCGTTGTGAGCCTATTGTACGTTGCTCCTAGATGTATTTCAAAAAAAAAAAAATGTTCCATTTTTTTTTTCCCGGGAGGTGTGGTAAGACTGTTACGTGCAGTCTTTGATATCTTACAATATTATACATAGGTAATTTTTTAGTGCTTAAGGGAAAGTCATTATTGAGTTACTTCCCTTGAACTCCGCGGATAAATACATTTTACTGCGATTTATTCGTTGTTTGGGTAATAATAGATTGTTCTTGCTTCAGAATATCTATGGCCTGAATTTATGTGTATTGTTTGTCTGAGTAGGACAAGTCTGTCTTATATCTGTATATCTTTACATATCTAAGTCGAACTATATGTTCTGTTGTCTCTAGAGAGGTCAAAGGCTATTCGGCGGATGTGTCGCTTGAGTGGTGTGATTTGGCTTCGTCCTGATAGGGACTGTGTGTGTTTTGCTATGTCGGCTTGATGCCTTGAAAAAGTGATCTCAGTGGTTTTGGGGAAAGTGATAGTCGTCTAGACCTATCGTGTATGCTTTACCCCAGTGTTTATTCATCTTGCCAAGGAATGGCAGTTTCATATTCCCTCTACCAAGGTAATCAAAGATACTCTTATGAACTCTCGATCGAAGCCACCATTGTCGATAATTACGATTTGAATGTTTAAGAGAATATATTTGACTCGATGAAAAACGACTTCGATTCCTAGCAGCACTATATTCTGTAGAATGCAGTCTATTGTTCATGACCAAATCTACAGAGCAACGAAATGTTGTATGAATGACTAACTTTAGAACAGATTCATTATCTGTATTCAAACGTGAGTGACAGTTCACGAGTGGAGCCATCTTGGAACCAAAACATGTAGGACTTTCAAGAAGAGAAAAGGGATGCCCGTATTATCGCTTGATCAGTCCAGAGATCACTGCTACACATGAGAACCCATTGTTAGCGGTTCAATATTATTATATGGAAAAATATGTGCTGAACATTATGTTGAAGAATCGTTGCTAAACGAGATTAGGTTTAGAAGTCATCTGAAATATTGTTTACAAGCTGACGTGCTCAGTCAGTGACGTCAGATGATATATGTATGGGCGATACTGAGTGCTTGGCTATTGACAGTCCATTATACCATTATTCTACATGAGTGCCCATGTAACATTGCAAGACCATTTGTCCACTGTACTATGATGTATTATGGCAACCTGTGATTTGTCACTATCTGTGCTGTCGAGTGTGTACGTCCAATTAAACTTTAGAAAAGGTACACAGTCGTTGGTGTCGATGACTTCCGGTCATACATGAGTGTGAGAAGAGAACATTTGTCAACAACACGAACCCTTATCATCATTCGCACATTATACACTCCATCCATGTCTACACAACACTGCGTAGGTCAAGTTGACATTCCATACACTACAGTGGGGCAGGCAACACCATAGGGATCTTGTCAACTGATGATGATAGACGCCTGTCTTCCCGCCTAGGAGTGTTCTGGTGTACTTTATCAACATATATTATATCCAACTAAATATCCAACTTTATCAATATCATTACCACCTACAAAAATCACCATCAAGATCAAACTGTAAGTAAACTATTATTATGCTGTGGAAAGAAAACAATTTATTCCTCTTTTGTGTGGTCAGAACCCAAGAAACAAAGAATCGTTGCCTAGGGGATAAATTATTATTATTTTTCCTATTACACCAAACAGCACGTACAACACACTCTAGCTAGACGTAGACTAATTCTTGTCTCAGACTAAGATACATCCCGACGAGCCATCAGTCTGTCGTACGGTAGGTTAATTGGTTTATTGGGCCCAGTGTAAGTAAAGAGTAACGGTTGACTGATGCACGAGAATGTAGAGAAAATAGATTTCACAGGTGGTAGGTTGAGGGAAAGATATGTCTCTGGAGTGAATAGGTGTCTCTCATCCAGCCTATCCGTACAACTATGCTTTATTATAAGACAGTCTTTGTCTCCCTGTCTACTGAAAGAACAGGTCACTCTACACACACACAACAATATGTGACAACAATGACACACAAACGTGAAAAACTAAGGATAAATGGGTATCGGTCTGACCAACACACAAAGTTAAGTTTCTTTGAAGTTTATTATCACTAAACTTGACAACACCAATTATCTAAAAGATATCAAGAAATCATTTACATACATAGGAAATAAAGAAAAGAGGTGCGCCTTTCCCGTATGGAGAGAAAATCCCAATATTATTAACCCAAAGGGTGAAGTTTAGCACTAGTGCTAAATTCAAGAAAACACAATGAAGTTAAGATATTTAAGAAAACACAAGGTTTAATAGATAGACGATAAATTCGTAAGAAAGTATTACAGTTCACAGACATAAGATTAAGAGAAAATGAAAATGAAGTTTAAAAATATGACTGAAGCGCAGAATAAGAAATAATTTTTTTTAAAATAACATGTTCAACACCTAATGAGTTTTAATTAGGATCAGGAAAATAAGTTCAGTAATAGAGTATAAGAAAACAAAGATTAAGTGAAAGAGCTTACAGCACAAAAAAGTAAGGAGAGATAGAATATGATTTCTGCTACCATTAGTTTGTTGCCTCAGTGACGTCTGAACAATTTTTTTTCCTTCATATCTTCTTTGTAGCAGAAAATAACTTTGGTGGCAACTCTGTATATCTTAGTGACTCTCTCCTCATTAGGATCCACACAAAAGCTGTCTTTAAGTCTCCATACAGCGTTCTTGTCTTTTCGTGAACCAAAGTCTGACTATTCGGCATACGCTGTTGAACTTGACCCTTATTTCAAATCATTAAATCACTGGACAACAAATTTTGTCTTTTTGTGTGTTTCTGAGATTAAACCAAGTTACCATTATGTTGTTTGGGCTGCTGAATATGAAAATGGCCGTTAAAACACCAGATTAGCTCTAGTTTTTTTTAAATATCTATAAAACAAGTTCTACACATTTGCATATACATACCATACGATAATAATGCTCGTAGCGGAAATGATTCATAGTGACGCCTTTTTGCCTGTCGCTTGTAATGAGTTTCTGGAGCATCTCTCACAAGGGTCCAACAATAGTCTGCTAGCATTGCTGCATTTCATTTCCCTTGGTACCTTTTTTCGAGGGTAGTAATGTCGTGATGAAATCGTTCCGCATGCTCGTCACTGACAGCACCGCAGTTAGCAGGGAAGAAATCCAGATGAGAGTGTAAACAGTGTAATTTCAAAGACATGTTGCACCCTAGTCTCTCGTAGCGCTGCAAGAGGGTTTCTACAAGTTCCTGGTAATTGTCAGCCTTATTGTTTCCTAGAAAGTTTGTGGCCACTTGCTGGAAAGCACTCCAAGCTTACTTTTCATCACCTGTGAGGACATCATCAAAACGCTTATCTCGGAAGAGCTGACGTATCTGTGGACCGACAAATACACCTTCCTTGATTTTTCCCTCACTAAGTCTTGGAAACTTATCACGAAGATATAAAAATCCTGCCCCATTTTGATCCATGGCCTTTACAAAATTCTTCATTTGTCCAAGTTTGATGTGGAGAGGAGGGAGCAAGATCTTGTGGGATTCTACAAGTGGTTCGTTAAGTACATTCTTTTCCCCCGGTTCAAGTGGTTGTCGTTGGGGCCAATCCTTTTTCTTGTAGTGGGAAGCCCTGGCTCGGCTGTCGTACAGACAGAGGAAACAGCAAAACTTTGTGTAACCCTGCTGTACCCCATCAAGATTTCAATGACCTTCAGGTCACCACAAATCTGCCACTTATACTTGTCATAATTGATGGTGTGCAACAGTTGTTTCATGGTGTTGTACGTTTCTTTCATGTGGACTGCATACCCGAGTAGAACAGATGGTAAAACGTTACCATTATGGAGCAGCACAGCTTTTAAGCTCAACATGGGCGAATCAATGAACAGCCTCCAATCGTCGTCTTTGTAGTTGATGTGTAGTGCTGCGATGAGACCCACTATATCAACGCAAGCAATAAGGTTATCTGTCACTTTGAAATATGGAAGCAGATATTTTTGCCCAGCACGAAACACAGACACATGCACATTCTCTTCTAGAAGATTCCATTGCTGCAGTCTGGACCTCAACAGCTCTGCTTAATTTTTTTGGCTATTCCAGATCTCTCACTAGATCATTCAATTCACTCTGGGTAATTGTATGTGGCTGTGCAGACTCTTCAATAGGCACGACATCAGAATCTCTTTCACAGGTGACGGATGTCCACTGGCCTTATTATCTTCTTCATTATCCAGAGTATAAGATTCTGGTGGGTCCGGAACAGGAAGTCCTTCACCGTGAGGCACTGGCCGCATAGCAAAGGGAATATTCGGATAGGTCACAGGCCGCTTTTTCTTCTTAGAAATACCATGTCCAATTGGAGGAGTCATGCAAAAGTAACAATAATTAAGATGGTTTGTCGGTTCCCTCCACACCATTGGAACTGCAAAACGCATCGATCGTCCTTTTCGGTTCAACCAGCAGCGCAGGTTCGTTGCACAGGATTGACGACATGTGTGGGGCCCAATACCGGTCCTGGTCACCGATCTCACAACCAAAATAAAGGCTGTAAGCTTTCTTTATTATCGGTGTAATGGGTCGAATTTGTGATAGCAAAGTTATTTGTCCGCAAATATAGCAAAAATAATCCGCACTGTTCACACATTCACGAGGCATCTTGAACGACACGTCTGCACTCACAGAATCCACAACACAAATGATGACAAGGAGGAGATGTGGTTGCAATGACTGCTACAGATTGCGTCATCCAACTGGCGCTCAAGGCTATCCGTCTCGTGGGGAATCACGCATTAGGGCTATAGAAAAGAGAAAGACTGGGTCATTCGCGTCGGGAAGGTGAAGCCACCAGCCTACTGCCCCCCCCCCCCCAGATCTTGAAAACTAGAGCTAATTCGCGATTTTTAAGTTCATATTCGTAATCAGCATGTCCAAATTAGTTAAACATAGCTACTTTTGTCTCGGATACATTTTGGCTGTTGTCCAGTGTAATCTTTCCATATCGAATGAGCAAACCACTACACTGCTCAGCAGTCATAGTATATTTCATTGGTACTGATACTTTCATATGTTCCATAATACGGACGTTGTCATTCACACTAGTTCCACCCTAAATCCTTATTAATATTAATGTAATCATCAAAACAAACGGTTCCAATATATATCTATACCGGTATATATATATATATATATATATATATATATATATATATATATATATATATATATATATATATATATATATATGTGACAGCGCCATCTTGAGGTCTGTCGTTCTCGGCGCTGGCCCCATCTGGGCAGTCATGTTGTCTATGTGGTTTAGTGCCTTTTGATCACGTTATCTTCAAGCAGATTTATTACAAGGCCATAATAAGCCTACATATTAGTAGTGTTTTTGCTCTAGTTGTGTATATCTGTGTTTTCATGCATTCTGGAGCAATAATCGCGTGTGTTATCTGTGTGGCGCAGATTAATGCGCGTAAGCGCGCAGTAAATTGAGTGGTTAGGCCAGGGCTTATAAAAAGGGGTAGCAAGCGGCGAAACCGGTCTATGTTTGAGAGAGCCGCCCAGTGAGAACAGACTAAGAAGACACACAAGAGCCAAGCTGTAAATGCCTTGAGCACGTGAGTTAATTTAAATTAGCATTAGTTTTCTAGGATTCTGAAGTTATATCGATGTGGCTATTTTAATGTTTAATGGGATAGATAGATAGATAGATAGATGTGAAAGTTTAAGAGCGATTATTTCATTCTTCAGAAAGGCAGACATAGTGTGAGGCTATTAAGATTAGCGATCGCAAGATAGTAACCTCGTGGTGATAAAAGGCGGCGATAACGAGTCTGAGCAAACACGCTCCGCGTGTTAAACCTATAATATGTTATGCCGAGCGACACGCGGTGTATTTAGTTCCAGTTTTTGGTTAAAGCCAAGAATATTATTCTTTAATGTAAGAGTAATTTTATTTTATCCTTTAATGTAAAAGTAATTAAGTGTATTTCACGATTATTGATTATTCTACTGTTTATCTTTAGTGGTTACTTAGAAGGGAGAATAGTCATTTAGATTTCTGGTGCGTAAGGCAAGTTGAGACAGGTGTTTCTCTGTTTGCTCCCGGTGGAGCATGGAAACACCAATGCGGCTGGTGTCCACCACAAGTCAACAGAAGCATTTTTATGCTGTTACAGTGGTTGTTCCTGTAATAATGTGTTTCATGTGATGAGTTCCCAATCTCGTCAGGGGTCACATATGACACGTTTGTGGCCAGGCGCACCAGTCGTCACTTACGACATGTTCAGAGTGCGGGGACGAGTATTGATGTGGGTCGGTTGAGAGGTAGTAGTTAATTCTCATTATTGAGATTATTTGTTGTACATGTATTGAAGAATATTATTTTATGTCCAGTTGATTATTATTGTTATGTGAACATGGTTTGTGAGAGCACGTGGGCGTACTTGGAGATGTATATTTCTCTTCTCCGCTCCTGAGGGAGCATGGGGCCACCGGTGTGGTTTGCCTCAGCATGAAGCATTCAGATGCTCTTGCAGTAGTGGTTTCGGTAGCAACCTATGTTACCCGGTGCGATTGCCAGCCTCATGCACAACACCATACTAGTCGCATTGGACGACACGCATGAGTGTGTGAGATAGTTGATGATATCAGGTGGGCGCATGTTTTCTGTATGGTAAGTGTTATTATCCATGCTATTAATGTTCACTTAGACATTGTTTTATTTATTGTTTTTCAGACAGTCTATGAACACTGACTGGGTGTTCGTTTGATTGTTCGTTTGATTGTTTGTTGGATTGCTCGTTTGGTGTTCGGTTGTGTTCGGTAGAATTAAATGTTGATCTGCATAAGGCTTTGGGTTGCTTGAATTGTTAAGTCTGCTGCTGAGAGGGTTGCAAGCAACCAATAATTGCAACCCCTGTCAAACGATCCTTTATAAATTTTCTTGGTGCACGGGTCTTGGGTGTGAGGTACACCTAGCGCCCCTGTCACAAGTGGCGTCGTCGAGAGGATTGACAGACAGCACGCAGTGAAGCAACTCTTCAGCAATCAGAGCAGCAACAGCCGAAACAGTAGAACACCCAGTTCAGTGCAAGGCAAGGGACGGGATCATCCAGTTTGTCAAGATTTCTAGTCAACTCTACTAGCAACAAGATGGCGGCACGCAACACACGTGCTGCTAGTAGAACTGATAACGAAGATGTGGCTGAGGTGGATGACCCTGTAGTAGGGCGGGATCGTCAACCAGAACGAGTACAGTACATCGTGGTACCTACTCACAAGAGAGTGCGGTGCTTCGGGGAGCGCACGGGTCCTACGGCTGAGGAATATGTCAGAGAGGTGAGAGCTGCCTGGAGAGTAGGGATGATGAGTAAAGAGGACCAGGCAGATGTTATTCTTGACAGTGTGACCCCAAGTGTCCGTAGGGAGCTGAGGATTCAGGCTGATGATGATGACCCAGAATCGATGCTACATTCCATTCTTAGGTTGTATGGGGAGCGTCGGAGCATCCCAGAAGTAATGGCCGCGTTCTACTCTACCCGGCAAGGTGCAAGGGAGTCTCTTTGGGAATTCTCCCATCGCATTCACGAGGTGTTTGAAAGTGTTGTAAGGGCACAAAAGCAGAACAACGTCACTCCTTTGGCGCCATCCTTTCTTCGTGACCAGTTTGCTGCTTGTCTGAGAGATGACCTACTAAGAAAGCTTGCAAAGGAAATGATCATCAAGGAGCCAACAGCATCGTTCACGTCGGTGAGGGACTATGCCCTACGGTTTTTGGAGACTGAGCCCACTTCTGGGGCTGGTGTTGCCAGTGTCGAAGCAGCTTCGGGGGCTGGTGTTGCCAGTGTTGAAGTGGCAAGAACAGAGACTGTGTCAGATACGCATGCATTAAACGCAGAAGTAGAGCGGCTGAGAGCACAGGTGGCTCAATTAGAGGCTAAAATTGATGCGATGTCTCAGGAGCAGGGGAGACGTACCAGGACAGTTCGTTGTTTTAGATGCAGAGAACTAGGCCACGTACAGAATCGATGTCCACAGGCATTAAACTAGACCCCTCTGCGGCTGGGAGCAGGTTACAGAAGGGGAGCAGAATGGCTCAAAGATAAAAATGGTTGGTGGTCGACCGGAGTGTGAGGTGCTTATTGCAGGGAAGAAAGTCAAAGGCGGCCAGGGATGTAAGGGTAGCAGGAGGCGACCCAGGACACCGAGGAAGCCTAGGAAAATAAGATGCTTCAACTGTGGAGACCTTTCGAACCACATGGCAGCCAAGTGTCCCCAGGGCCCGCTTCCTAAGCGATGTTTCCATTGTAGGTCCCCGGACCATTTGATATCGGTTTGCCCATCAAAGAGCGCCCTCTCTAAGCGTACCAACACATCTACATTGCCGTCACAGTGCAAGCCAAGAGATGGCCGTGGCAACTCTCACCAAAAGGGCGCCAGGAAAAGTGGTCGGCATTTAGAGGACGAGACTCATCTAAAACTCGTTGAAGGACACGTTTCCAGGCTACGAGGGGCGCACGTAAGAGCAGAGCCACCGTTGCAGAGTTTTGCAGCAGTTCGGAAAGAGAGATGTGACAAGCTGTCGTGTTCTACTCCACTACAGGTCGGAGAATTGGTGAAGAAGAGAATGCACGACGCTGAGAGATCCGAGATTCGTGATATGTGGTCAGAAGACGAGTACGTTGTAGTTCGTGCTCCCACAATGACAGGGGGTCCATATATCATCCAATGAATGGACAGAGCGAGTCCGAGCATTAGAGTAACCAGCAATGACCCGAGACGAAGTGAAGGAAAAGGTGATCCTCCAGATTTGGAGAATACGACTGAAGCGCCTGATTTAGTGCAGTTGTCGGGACGACAACAAAATCAGGCGGGGAATATGTGACAGCGCCATCTTGAGGTCTGTCGTTCTCGGCGCTGGCCCCATCTGGGCAGTCATGTTGTCTATGTGGTTTAGTGCCTTTTGATCACGTTATCTTCAAGCAGATTTATTACAAGGCCATAATAAGCCTACATATTAGTAGTGTTTTTGCTCTAGTTGTGTATATCTGTGTTTTCATGCATTCTGGAGCAATAATCGCGTGTGTTATCTGTGTGGCGCAGATTAATGCGCGTAAGCGCGCAGTAAATTGAGTGGTTAGGCCAGGGCTTATTAAAAAGGGGTAGCAAGCGGCGAAACCGGTCTATGTTTGAGAGAGCCGCCCAGTGAGAACAGACTAAGAAGACACACAAGAGCCAAGCTGTAAATGCCTTGAGCACGTGAGTTAATTTAAATTAGCATTAGTTTTCTAGGATTCTGAAGTTATATCGATGTGGCTATTTTAATGTTTAATGGGATAGATAGATAGATAGATGTGAAAGTTTAAGAGCGATTATTTCATTCTTCAGAAAGGCAGACATAGTGTGAGGCTATTAAGATTAGCGATCGCAAGATAGTAACCTCGTGGTGATAAAAGGCGGCGATAACGAGTCTGAGCAAACACGCTCCGCGTGTTAAACCTATAATATGTTATGCCGAGCGACACGCGGTGTATTTAGTTCCAGTTTTTGGTTAAAGCCAAGAATATTATTCTTTAATGTAAGAGTAATTTTATTTTATCCTTTAATGTAAAAGTAATTAAGTGTATTTCACGATTATTGATTATTCTACTGTTTATCTTTAGTGGTTACTTAGAAGGGAGAATATTCATTTAGATTTCTGGTGCGTAAGGCAAGTTGAGACAGGTGTTTCTCTGTTTGCTCCCGGTGGAGCATGGAAACACCAATGCGGCTGGTGTCCACCACAAGTCAACAGAAGCATTTTTATGCTGTTATAGTGGTTGTTCCTGTAATAATGTGTTTCATGTGATGAGTTCCCAATCTCGTCAGGGGTCACATATGACACGTTTGTGGCCAGGCGCACCAGTCGTCACTTACGACATGTTCAGAGTGCGGGGACGAGTATTGATGTGGGTCGGTTGAGAGGTAGTAGTTAATTCTCATTATTGAGATTGTAGTGGGTTTGATGGTATTGTATGATGGTGATATTACTAAATGTAATGTATGAGGCCAGCTGTGAAGGCTCCTGAGATAAAATGTAGTTGTGAATTGTCAGAAGGCCTTTCTTGCTACCACTACGACCTCACACTCAATTTTTTTCTTAATGAATGTAGCTATGTAAAATGTCTAGGGTAATGATATGTAATGTGGTGTGATAGTTATGGATACACCCACAGATATTTAAGCAGACTAATAAGATTTAACAAATATTATAATACACTGAACTAACTCAAGAGTGTAAAATTTTTGATAGAATTATATTACATTTATTTTGTTCTGGATCAAGTTTTATGTTGACCAGAACTTTGTTTTAAAAAAAGATTTTAAAAATTATGAAAGAAATGCATGGAATGTTACATAATAAATGCAAGAGTGTACATATATAAGTACTAGACTAGTTAGTTTTATTAAAATGTTCTAGTAGTCATCTACTTGGGAGGATAGTTAATGCTTGTGCTGTTGGGGTGGCCTCATCACACCTGTCTATATTGACTACACAGTGTCCAGTAAATTGCAGGAATTTTATGGGGTATTAGTAACTAAAAGGCGTTGGTGAACTTCCAGCAGACCAGAGGCTCACTCAACTTGCATATGTAGCTCTGGTGCTGAAATCTGGTGGTCCCACCTCTCCGTGCTGGCGGGCAATAATAGTGGTCTCTGTCACAACGTACTGCACAGATACACTCGAGTAAAATCACCAACTGAATGGACACCGCCTTGTTGACAACTGAAACTCACAGCTCTGCAATCAAAGTATTGGCTATGTGTCAAAATTCTATTCTCTACCCACGTCTGGACACAACACGGACACAACAACCACATCATACAGACAGGTCAGATCTCTCTGACCAAACAGCACATTTACCATGGTGGTTTTACATCAGATAGGTCCTCCCAGACTATAGATTCTGAAAAATATTTATTAGTTTCCTTCCCTAAAAGTGGATAGGTAATATGTTTCATTATTCTCAACACTTGATCTGTCTTTCCTAACCCTTGCTGGAGTTTATGTATATTGTTGGTCCCTAGACCCTGACTTGGGCGGGGGGTCTAGAGCAAATCCCTACTTGTTTGTAAGGCTAGATTATGATATGGCAGTATCAAATCACTCGAACATTAAACAATATTCAAAATATACAAAGAAATAATTTCAATCTTACCAGATTATGAATAAAGAACACAGAAATGCTAGCAAAACTCAGCTGAGCTGCTGGCTATAGTATGGCGTCCCTGAACTTATTTCACTTTCTTTCATTTGGAAATCACCACACTTTAAAATACTGTGTCTATCATCGAACAACTATTGAGGAATGGCCCCACTTCTCGTCTGAGCGCCGATAAAATGATTGTCTGTGGCCAATCACTGCCTAGGTTTATTTCAAATTCAAATTTCCTACCCTAAAGTCATTTCAGTCATGCTTCAGTCAAGTATGGATGTTTATCTGTTAGTCTGTCCGTCTCTACTTGTTTTTTTCAAAAACGTACTTGATTTTTGAACCAACCTTTCTCTCCCCTCCAAAATTTTGTCGTTAAAAGTTATATTTAGACACAGCTCCCACCAATGTCCCTTCGCTTCCCTACTAAGTAGATTTGAACACCTGCGTCTCAAGGTCGTGTTTTTTTGTGCAAATAGCGACACTTTTTATTCCATACAGTCTGTCGCTGATGTGAACAACACTGTCTTTTGTCATTATCTTCAATATTATCTATCCGTCTGTAAAATTAAGAACATATTAGTTCACTGCTCAGAATGGGCCATCCGGCCAGCTAATTTTTATATTCCTAACATTAATATTACGAAAAAGTTACTTTTTAATTTTTGTAATATTCCAAACATCTGCGTTCTGCCGCTGAATTCAAATCAAAGGCTTGGTATCGCAAAAGCGACCAATAAATGACTGTGGCGTAACATATCCAAGGTCCCTTCTGTCGAGTTCCTTACTTTATGTCAACTTGGGAAACGTGACTTTTCTCCGTTTCCCCCCCAATTGCGTCTCCTTAGCCTTTCTAGTCTCACGCAATCTTTCCAGTCATATTTTTTCCTTTTTATCCGCCGTTCCCCTCCTGTCTAGCAAGTCAATTTTTATGGAGGGTGATGACCCGCGGTCTGGGCGATCATGTACTATCAGCAGCCTACGCATTATGTTTTTATCCTTACATGTTATCTTTGGAGGTATTTTACCGTTGTATCTCTGTCAATTTCACTACACATCTCCCCACTTGAAAACATGCCTATGGCAAGTTCCAAAACCAGCGATACACATAGGTAAAATTACTCCTCACGTCTGCCACTACTCTAATTTTGATCACAGGGGTGCCGACTGAGGAAATCTGCACCGACATTCAATTTACGGCTTGCATAAGCGACTGGTTTCAGTTCCCCATCAGGTGAAGATGATCTTTGCAACAAAGCCCCTCCTAGTCCTACATTACTTGCATCGGTTCTTAAGACAAAGTCCTGTGTCAAATCAGGCAGTTTGAGAATAGGCTTGCTAGTGAGTTTTTCCTTTAACTCTTGGAACGCTAGTTCACATTGTGCAGTCCAAATAATTTTATCTGGAAGTCCCTTGCGAGTCAGATCAGTCAGAGGAGCACAAATAGCGTTAAAATTCTTGATGTATTTCTGATAAAATCCGCATAACGACACAAATGATCGCACGTCCTTTTTTGTTTGCGGCCTAGGTGCTCTCTGCAGTTTTTCCAAGTTCTTAGGATCAGGGGTCATATTACCCTGATATACAGTGTGTCCCAAGAATTCCAACTCTTTGCATCCAATACAACATTTTGTTGGCCTAGCAGTTAAGTTCGCCTCCCGAAGTCTATCAAACAACATCTCCAGAGCTTCAATGTGTTCTTCAAATGTCTCTGTGGCGACGAGAATATCATCCATGAAATTCGTGATACATGGGTTATTCAGGGGATCCAACAATTTGCGCATCATCCTTGAAAACACACTCGGAGCATTTTTCAGTCCGAATGGTAGCATATTGAATTCATAATGTCCATCCGAAGTGCTAAAAGCCAAATAAGGTCTCACTTCAGGCTTCACTGGGATCTGGTAATAGCCTTTACTAAGATCCACCTTTGAAAAGTATTTTGCCTTGTTCAGTCTGGCAAATAACTGTTTTGTGTCTGGTAATGGATCCACTTGTCCTTCTGTGACAGCATTCAGTTTCCTGTAATCTATGCACAGTCTGTGTTCCCCAGACGGTTTTCTCAACAAAACGACACTAGAACTAAAAGATGATTCACTGTGCGAAATAATCCCCTCCTTCAACAAATACTCTATTTCTTCCTTCAATGCCTTCTCCTTCGCGAACGGAATAGAATAGGCTCTCATACAGATTGGGTTTGAGTCTACCAGTTTCATGTCATACTGTAGCAAATTTGTATGGCCTGGTTTATCTGTTAATACATCTGTATGTTCCTCCAGAACCTGTTGAACTCTCTCCCTCTGGTTTTTAGTCAGGTGCTTACTGACTTTTACCTGTGCTGCGGTTTCACAAGGATGTAATGGGTATTCATGTGAGGTGAGTGGTTCTTTTTGCATCTGGGTTGCAATAGCCAAGGTCAATAAGGGGGTGCTTTCCTGGAGTGGTCTGTCCAGATACTTCTTTAACAGGTTTACATGATAAACTTTCTCCTTCCCCTTTTTGTCAATTTTATAGTTTGTTCTAGACACCTTCTCTAGAACCGTATATGCACCTTGCCAACCAATTTGTAATTTATTCTGGCTTCCGGGTAGTAGAAGCAGCACCTTCTCTCCGACTGCCAGTTCCCTGTCCTTTGCCTTCCTATTAAAATATGCTGCATGTTTCTTCCTGGCTTGCTTCAAATTATCATTTGCCAGTTTCCATCCAGCTTTCAAACGAGTGGTCAGTTCGTTCACGTATTGATACGATGAGGTAACAGTCTCTTCCGCCTTCTCATCTGTCCAGGTCCTTAATAGAGCTTCTAATGGACCTTTTATTGGCCTCCCAAATAGCAGAGTTGCGGGAGCCATCCCGGTTGAACTATGTGGTACCTCCCGGTACGCAAACAATGCGGCGGGCAGGAATTGATCCCACAGATCCGGTTTTTCGTGTGCCAGCTTTCTCAGGATAGAAATGAGAGTCCCGTTGAACCTCTCTACCTGGCCGTTCCCTTGTGGATGGTACGGACTACAATGAAAGTGTCTGGCTTGAAATAGCTTAAAAACTTCTTCCGTTAGTTTCCCCTTGAACTGAGAACCATTATCCGTCAAGATTTGATGCGGGAATCCTAATCGGGTAAATATTGTAAGTAGTGCCTCTGCTACATGTTTTGAATCAATTGATGGCAGGGCTACCGCCTCTCCCCACATAGAACAAGTGTCCACCAGAGTAAGGATGTAACTGTTCCTCCTCTTGGTCCGAGTGAGAGGTCCTACAATATCCACTGCAACCCTCTCAAAAGGTGTTCCCACTATGGGCATTTCCCCTAGAGTTGCAGGAGCAGTCCAGTGCTTTGGAGCTACCCTTTGACATTCTGGGCAGGATTTGACATATCTTTTTATATCCTCCGTTATCCCTGGCCAGAAGTAATGACAAGCTATACGCTGTCCTGTGGCGCTGATCCCCATGTGACCACTGAAGGGAATCGCATGCCCGAGTTCCATCACTTTATCTCTATATGAAGTGGGAAGAACCAGCTGGTTGTGACCATTTGTTCCAGTTCCGGCCTTCCTGTATAAGAGTTTGTTCTTCATGAAATATTCCCCCTTGCTCGGAGGTGTGTGGCATTTGGGCAATTTTTTAAAACAGGGCTTGAGTGTCCTATCCTCAGCCTGCGCCTTCCTCATCTCCTCTGGATGAGCATTTATAGGTTCACCTTCTTCCTCCTTCTTCTGTGACCTGGTCTGCACTGTCGCCATGATCACAGGTTTCTCGGGATTCCCCAAGAAGACGTATCTACACCCCAATATCAGAGGGTAGATTGGTTCATCTATCACTGCTGCTCTGATTTCTCCTTCCACATAGCGAGTTTTCACCGTTATCCTTGCGATGGGAAGTGTCATGAGTGGTATGTCCTTAGTCGCCCCTTGTATTTCCACTGTTTCTGTGGTATACTGACTTGGGTCCACTAGGCTAGACTTCACAACTGAATCATAATCCAAACCTGTATCATAAAGGCACCTTATGGTGACCCCATTACAAATAACATCCTCACAAACTGGGGGGTGATAAGGTTCCTGTTGTCCATTAGGATTAACCTTTAATCTTCGCGTCCCCGACTTCATTGCAGCAATGTTTGAAGGTTTCCTTCTACAAAATTCGGTGTTATGGTTATCCTTCTTGCACCATTTACACCATCTTTTTCCTTGGTTCAACGGTTTTCTTTCATTGAACTTTTGGTCATTGAACTGTGAGTTTCTGTCGCGATAGTCATTTCTTGGCCGCTCAAAGTTTGTCCTACCTTTATTTCCCTGCTCTCTATTATCAAATTTATTAAATTGCTGTGGAGCTTTAAAATTGTCTATGTGCTTCTTTTTAGCACCACTTACCTCTGCCTGAGCTGCCTGATACCTCTCAGCAACATTTAAAATTTCCCCCAACTTCTCTGCACCTTGTTCCATGAGAAATTTTCTCATGTCTGGAGCCATGGACTCTCTCAATTGCTCAATCATGATCATTTCTTTAAGATCTTGGGTCTTCCCCAGAGCCGTCCATTTCTCCAAATAGGTTTCTAGTCTAGCAGAGAATTGGTGGTATGTCTCCCCAGACAACAGTTTGGCATTTCTAAATTTCTTACGATAAAATTCACCATTCTTCTCGTACCTTAATAACAAAGCCTGCTTTAACATGTCATAATTGTCTTGGTCTTCCCTGTTCATTTTGGCAAATACTTCATAAGAAGTACCTCTCAATCCCTGTGATAGCTTTAAACTCCACCTCTCTCTCTCTAACCCATATGTAGTAGCTAATAACTCAAAACGTCCTAGGTACCCCTCTATGTCATCGTCTTTTTCAACAAAATGGTCTAAATGAAACCCCATAGCTGAGTTTGAGGCTCCCAGACTGGGCGTAGCATCTGAGGCAAAAGGGCTGGCACCATTTTCAGGAGCCGGGCCTTGTAATTCCAGCTCCCTTAGTCGTAATTCGTGCTCCCTTTGCAACCTTCTATCTTCTGCCTCCCTTTCGGCAGTCAACCTTTTTTCTTCTGCCTCCCTTTGCTGTCGTTTTTCTTCTGCCTCAATCTGCAGCCTCTTAATTTCTCTATCAGCCTCAATTTGTAACCTCTTCTCTTCAGCTACCTTTCTATCTTCCCTTTCAATATATTTATCACATTCAGCCGTTACATATTGAATTAAAATCTGACCATCCATTCCCATCTCCTTTGCGGTCAGCACAGCAGCTGATCGGAATTTTGCTAGCTCCGCCATACTTTTCAGACAATATAATAATATACAAGCTAAATCTCTAACCAGTAAATACACTAAGTACTTCTTATGACTATAGTCTAACTAATTCTAACTAACCAGTTAACTAATTAATTATCACTGGCTGTGAAGATTCACCAACTTTTATCTGCAGGGACACTTTTAATTTTAAAGGGAATTTCACAATTTTTTTCCCCTAATTTTATTTCTCCAACCAGGAGATCCTAATATTACTGTTGGGCTAATTATCCCTGGACAAGACCCCAATGTATGTAGTGGGTTTGATGGTATTGTATGATGGTGATATTACTAAATGTAATGTATGAGGCCAGCTGTGAAGGCTCCTGAGATAAAATGTAGTTGTGAATTGTCAGAAGGCCTTTCTTGCTACCACTACGACCTCACACTCAATTTTTTTCTTAATGAATGTAGCTATGTAAAATGTCTAGGGTAATGATATGTAATGTGGTGTGATAGTTATAGATACACCCACAGATATTTAAGCAGACTAATAATATTTAACAAATATTATAATACACTGAACTAACTCAAGAGTGTAAAATTTTTGATAGAATTATATTACATTTATTTTGTTCTGGATCAAGTTTTATGTTGACCAGAACTTTTTTTAAAAAAAGATTTAAAAATTATGAAAGAAATGCATGGAATGTTACATAATAAATGCAAGAGTGTACATATATAAGTACTAGACTAGTTAGTTTTATTAAAATGTTCTAGTAGTCATCTACTTGGGAGGATAGTTAATGCTTGTGCTGTTGGGGTGGCCTCATCACACCTGTCTATATTGACTACACAGTGTCCAGTAAATTGCAGGAATTTTATGGGGTATTAGTAACTAAAAGGCGTTGGTGAACTTCCAGCAGACCAGAGGCTCACTCAACTTGCATATGTAGCTCTGGTGCTGAAATCTGGTGGTCCCACCTCTCCGTGCTGGCGGGCAATAATAGTGGTCTCTGTCACAACGTACTGCACAGATACACTCGAGTAAAATCACCAACTGAATGGACACCGCCTTGTTGACAACTGAAACTCACAGCTCTGCAATCAAAGTATTGGCTATGTGTCAAAATTCTATTCTCTACCCACGTCTGGACACAACACGGACACAACAACCACATCATACAGACAGGTCAGATCTCTCTGACCAAACAGCACATTTACCATGGTGGTTTTACATCAGATAGGTCCTCCCAGACTATAGATTCTGAAAAATATTTATTAGTTTCCTTCCCTAAAAGTGGATAGGTAATATGTTTCATTATTCTCAACACTTGATCTGTCTTTCCTAACCCTTGCTGGAGTTTATGTATATTGTTGGTCCCTAGACCCTGACTTGGGCGGGGGGTCTAGAGCAAATCCCTACTTGTTTGTAAGGCTAGATTATGATATGGCAGTATCAAATCACTCGAACATTAAACAATATTCAAAATATACAAAGAAATAATTTCAATCTTACCAGATTATGAATAAAGAACACAGAAATGCTAGCAAAACTCAGCTGAGCTGCTGGCTATAGTATGGCGTCCCTGAACTTCTTTCACTTTCTTTCATTTGGAAATCACCACACTTTAAAATACTGTGTCTATCATCGAACAACTATTGAGGAATGGCCCCACTTGCGCGTCTGCGCGCCGATAAAATGATTGTCTGTGGCCAATCACTGCCTAGGTTTATTTCAAATTCAAATTTCCTACCCTAAAGTCATTTCAGTCATGCTTCAGTCAAGTATGGATGTTTATCTGTTAGTCTGTCCGTCTCTACTTGTTTTTTTCAAAAACGTACTTGATTTTTGAACCAACCTTTCTCTCCCCTCCAAAATTTTGTCGTTAAAAGTTATATTTAGACACAGCTCCCACCAATGTCCCTTCGCTTCCCTACTAAGTAGATTTGAACACCTGCGTCTCAAGGTCGTGTTTTTTTTGTGCAAATAGCGACACTTTTTATTCCATACAGTCTGTCGCTGATGTGAACAACACTGTCTTTTGTCATTATCTTCAATATTATCTATCCGTCTGTAAAATTAAGAACATATTAGTTCACTGCTCAGAATGGGCCATCCGGCCAGCTAATTTTTATATTCCTAACATTAATATTACGAAAAAGTTACTTTTTAATTTTTGTAATATTCCAAACATCTGCGTTCTGCCGCTGAATTCAAATCAAAGGCTTGGTATCGCAAAAGCGACCAATAAATGACTGTGGCGTAACATATCCAAGGTCCCTTCTGTCGAGTTCCTTACTTTATGTCAACTTGGGAAACGTGACTTTTCTCCGTTTCCCCCCCAATTGCGTCTCCTTAGCCTTTCTAGTCTCACGCAATCTTTCCAGTCATATTTTTTCCTTTTTATCCGCCGTTCCCCTCCTGTCTAGCAAGTCAATTTTTATGGAGGGTGATGACCCGCGGTCTGGGCGATCATGTACTATCAGCAGCCTACGCATTATGTTTTTATCCTTACATGTTATCTTTGGAGGTATTTTACCGTTGTATCTCTGTCAATTTCACTACAGAGATTATTTGTTGTACATGTATTGAAGAATATTATTTTATGTCCAGTTGATTATTATTGTTATGTGAACATGGTTTGTGAGAGCACGTGGGCGTACTTGGAGATGTATATTTCTCTTCTCCGCTCCTGAGGGAGCATGGGGCCACCGGTGTGGTTTGCCTCAGCATGAAGCATTCAGATGCTCTTGCAGTAGTGGTTTCGGTAGCAACCTATGTTACCCGGTGCGATTGCCAGCCTCATGCACAACACCATACTAGTCGCATTGGACGACACGCATGAGTGTGTGAGATAGTTGATGATATCAGGTGGGCGCATGTTTTCTTTATGGTAAGTGTTATTATCCATGCTATTAATGTTCACTTAGACATTGTTTTATTTATTGTTTTTCAGACAGTCTATGAACACTGACTGGGTGTTCGTTTGATTGTTCGTTTGATTGTTTGTTGGATTGTTCGTTTGGTGTTCGGTTGTGTTCGGTAGAATTAAATGTTGATCTGCATAAGGCTTTGGGTTGCTTGAATTGTTAAGTCTGCTGCTGAGAGGGTTGCAAGCAACCAATAATTGCAACCCCTGTCAAACGATCCTTTATAAATTTTCTTGGTGCACGGGTCTTGGGTGTGAGGTACACCTAGCGCCCCTGTCACATATATGTATATATATATATATATATATATACATATATATATATATATATATATATATATATATATATATATATATATATATATATATATATATATATATATATATATGTGTGTGTGTGTGTGTGTGTGTGTATACTATTCTAGCGTACATTTACATTTATCACTGCTAGTATAGATAACACGCGCTTGCCTCTTCCGTTAGTCTTAAATCAAAGGGTGTTTTAATTAAGGCATTTGGACTATCCGATGCGATAATGCAATAGTCAAGTTAAGTCGTCGCGCTCAATTTAGCGAACACCGAATAATCACAAATGATTATTCATCTCAAGCCAAATCCACCTTTTCCATAATCTATGAAATATTAAATTGACGGAAGGTAAAATGTACATAGCCTAAGTTAATCAAAATCTTAATTAATTTTATAAAAAATGTCTCAGTTCCTTCTATGATAGACAAAAGTACTTCAGCTGTTTCATGACATTTTGTACTAAGTAAAAAAAAAGACCACAGAGTCCTTTATATTTGGACATGAGCCCTAATATAATCGACTGATCCTTTGTCACGGATGAATGAGGTTCGCATTGCTAAAATGAGATAAAAGTTATAATTAATTTGTCTTTAAATTGTGTAAAGTTAGACTTGAATATAGTGTGTGATAAAGACGATGTTTGGGCATAGTCGGAACTACTGTCCTACTTCAGGTTTATGTAATATTGAAAGTAATTTTCTGCTCTGTCTGCAGGTGTTCCTGGTCCTTCACTTTAACATTATCATTTTCCTTGTCTGCTTCTTATGTAGCATAGAGCCAGCACTTCAGTTGGTCACCGTAAGGGAAGTTCACTTCAGCTGGTCACCGTAAGGGAAGTTCACTTCAGCTGGTCACCGTAAGGGAAGCTAACACCAAATCATTCATATGCTCTTGCAGTGCTGGTTTCTGAAGTCATTTATTTTACACGGTGAGGCTGCCAGAACCACCTCCCAACCCACATCATATTAGTAGGCTTGTACGACATGCATGAGAGAGCAGTAAATCTTTCCTTCTCCATAAGTGGAACATCATGTATTTTCCTATTCCAAGATGTTTGAATTAATAGTTAGAGCGCAACTGTATGTTTTTTTAAGCTCGCTGATTTCTCGGTTATCCGTGCCATGGAAATAGTCACCCATTTAATGTTAAAAGTCGTCACTTCTTCATCATATCAATGAGTGTGCCATTAGACCTTCTGTATTAGAAGTTATATTATTAGTTGTATTAGTGAAAAAGGACGAACAGGACTCGTATTCCCTTTAGGCATCGTCGTACTAATACGAGGTTGAGCATGAGGATGGCTACCTCATCACGTAAAACAAATTGCAACAGAGATCAACGCTGCAAGAACATGTAAATGTTTGATGCAGAGTTCTTGCAAGGGGAGTAGCTACACTGGTGGCTTCATGCTCTATGGGGAGTGTCGTACAGCAGGTTAACTGTTTTATTGGGCACCGTCTAAGTAAAGAGTGAATGTTGACAGAATTACGAGAATGTATAGAAATAGATTTCACAGGTGGTAGGTTGAGGGAAAGATATGTCTCTGGAGTGAGTAAGTTTCTCTCCTCCAGCCTATCCGTACAACTGTGCTTTGTTACAAGACAGTCTTTGCCTCCCTATCTAAAATAAGAGCAGATTACTCTACACACACAACAATATGTGACAACAAGACACAAACGTGAAAACAAAAACTAAGGATAAATGGGTATGGGTCTGACCAACACACAAAGTTAAGTTTTCTTTGTTGTTTATTATCACTAAACTGGTTACAACATCAAATACCCAAAAGATATCAAGAAAATCATTTAAATATAGAGGAAATATAGAAGCATGGTGCGCCTTCACCGTATAAAGGAAAACAAACCCAAAGAAATATTAACCCAAAGCACTATGTTATAGAATAACAAATCTTGGTACAATATAAGACCAAGTAAAGTAAACAAAATCAAACAACCAAATTAATAGATAGTTTCCAGCAACAATAAAATCATCACACGCTCTCTCACTCATGTGGCCACCTCTCACTCTCATACCTATTTGTATTCTGACCAACACACAAAGTTAAGTTTTCTTTGTTGTTTATTATCACTAAACTGGTTACAACATCAAATACCCAAAAGATATCAAGAAAATCATTTAAATATAGAGGAAATATAGAAGCATGGTGCGCCTTCACCGTATAAAGGAAAACAAACCCAAAGAAATATTAACCCAAAGCACTATGTTATAGAATAACAAATCTTGGTACAATATAAGACCAAGTAAAGTAAACAAAATCAAACAACCAAATTAATAGATAGTTTCCAGCAACAATAAAATCATCACACGCTCTCTCACTCATGTGGCCACCTCTCACTCTCTTACCTATTTGTATTCTTCCCGTGGGTATCCCTTGGTAAATTTATTCCACGAACATAATCCCTATTTCACTGTTGATTAATGTATCACCCCAGCTGTCGAAGATACAAATTGGCCCCAGTCCATCCCCCCAAAAAAACTAATGAGGTGAACGCCGAATATGTTTATTCTTCGATAAATCCTGGATGCAATATAAATCGTAAAGGTTGTCTTCACTGTTCTAAAACTATCACTGTGCCTCCGATGGGGTGCACAGGGGAATATAAGTCTAGACACAGGAACTACAACTGAATATCTTCATTGTCACAACTCTTTCAGTGTTGGGGCGGGCGGGGAAAAACAGGCTTGTTTCCCGCTCGGGCTGGAACTTCTATCTGGATACAGGGTTTACTACAAATATTGATAATTGTGAGAATCCTTGGTGTTTACAATTTAAAGAGGGGAATACTTCTAATATTCTGGAAAAAAATCCGGTTGCTACAAATGTTACAAATGATGATGATGGATTCAGGTATACGCTACTGTGGGGCCGTAAAAATATATCCTGGTTTTGGTAAGTCCAGTAGTATAATTTATAGTCACACAATATCATCTGGCTAGTCACGGCTATTTGCCAGCGATCTTTTAGTTTTCCCTGACCACGCTATTTATAGCTATCGTGAGAGAGTTCACGTGGTCAACTTCCTAAGGGGAAAAAAATGTGGCGGTGTTTACTTTTGATAGGGCTTAATTAATGCTTTTAGGCTACTTTATTATTATAAATACCGGCTTTAATTTTGCGTAAAGCTAGACTAGAAATGTTAGAGTAAATTTTAGAACAAGAACAAACATTTTATCACAATTAGAACAGAAGATATAATAGTCTGAAATAGTGTAAAATTTACGTTTTTTTTTAATATTTTGTTATGGCTTGTTTCTAATGCAATTTACACTAAATCGGTCACAATCAACATGCATAACAAATTACAGAAATCAAAAGTAGAAAACCTGCAGAAAATGGATATCAAAGTTTTGTTTTGGTTTCATGCGTCAAACATTAATTATTGAAACATTAAATTGCAAGTCCACATTTATTACCTTAAAATAACACACCCAATTGTCCCCAAAACATGAGAGCTAACAATTATCTCAATCATACATCACGATGGTCATGTAAAAATGAGTATGGTCATGAGTAAAACGAAATGTTGAATTTAATAGATAAATAGGTGTATTTAATAAATACATCTATTAAATGATTTCCACACTCTGTTAATTCTGTCACTCTCACGCAACAACTGCCATAATTTGCTCTAGCCCCAAAATTTCGCTCAATTATCATTCACACTTACTTTTTTTATAGGATGAATCTGTACATTCACAGATGGAGAAATTTGTAACAAATGAGTTTCCATTATAAATTTTAATTGTGAAGTTATATTTTTAATACCGCTGGTGCGTCTTTCAATTTTGGAAATAGTGGAATGTACAAATTCTCCTCCTTGCTCTCCATGCATGCCCATTCCAAAGCCATGAGTTCTGATCCAGTCTGCGCAATGTTTTTCTAATATGTGCTGTTTAGGAATTGTCTTACTGGGGAATAGCTTTCTGAACAAAGACATATAAGTCTCTATTAATGCTGTTATTGATTCTTTACTAATTGGTTTACTGTGTGATATTTTGTTGTGTACTTTCTCAAATGCTTTTTTCAGTGAGTTGAATTGTTCTTGGGCAATAAAAGCTATGTTAGTTATATCTTGTCTGTAATTTTCAGTGTTTGTGTAATGATTGCTCTTGTAAGATCTTTATAAACTTTTTGTGTGAGATATCTGTGGCAGTGATTCCCTATGAATGCTCTGCTATGATAAGCCTGTGGTATGATTTTGTGTTTGGCTAGTACCTTGTCCAAGTTTGAGCAAACTGGACCAGACCTAGCACACAGATCTTGAAACTGAAGTTTGGCCAGCGCATCTTGTGCATTTTCAAGTTTAACTTTAAAACTATCTGTCTACTCCTTATCCTCACAAAGTTCAATACCTGCCTGAAAAAATTCAATTTTAGCTTCTAATTCTTCTGCCTGTTTCCAGTTCCAACCAAATCTCTTCAAGTTCTTAATAGTACTAATGTTTGCATGTATCTCTTGCGGATTCTCAAATATCTTTGCGTCTATTGTATCGGTTACCTGTTCTAGAAGTCTGTGGTGTTTCAAAGCAATGCCTAATAAAATATGAAGGTAAGGAGGAGCTACATTTTCAATTTCAATCTCTAACATTGGTTTGTGTAAACAATTATGGTAACGTGCCATTTGCCTTTTATTCCCTTTCCCATATTTCATATATCTATTGTAATCTCTTATCAACATTGCCAAACTTCTTGGTTTGCAAGTTGTATGGTCTCTGGATGTCTTTATTTCCTTGTTTTGCTGGAGACACCACAGACATGGGTATATTCCTTGAGCTCCAGACAAACCAAACATTTTCATCAAAAAGTCATAATCCCCGAATAGGAAAACAACAACTTTTTTACCATCCCACTCTAAATCTTTTAGTGACTCTATCTGAGCTTTCATGCCATTCATAAATATTTCTAAATTATCATATGTATCTCTGACTCTAGCCATTGATAAAAGGATGGTACAGTTGACATTTAAAAATCCGGCCATCGATAATCCGGTTCCTTCAGATTTCCGGCATGGATTTTAGAGCGCAATTTTAAATTTACCGCGTTGGCGCGCGACTGTTTTCTGGAGCCGTTTATATTTTGATGCAGCTGTTGGGTCTTGCTTGCACGTGTTAACAGGCATTCCTGCTCATTCCTTCTCATTTTATCATTTATTTGCTGCTGTATATCCCCATTATGGATTCAGCAAATAAAAGAAGTGGTGTAAAACGTAAACAGGTAGTCATTTTCTGTTAAATATATACAGCATATATAACCATTAAAAAATCCGGCATTTTCAAAAATCCGGCACTCCTCAGGTCCGGAGGTTGCCGAATTTTTTAATGTCAACTGTATTAGATTTAGAAATTGGTTTCTCTAAATTTACTACCTGCATTGTAACTTTGAATGAAAGAAGATATACAAACAGTTACTTAGAATTCTTTGGCAGCCGTCGTGTGCACAGGATTGTCTACCAAAGAACACTAATGGAACAGTCCTTATCTCACACACAATAAAAAAAAAGACATTCATATTATAAATACAAGATTAACAAGACTTGAAAGATAGATCAAAGTATTGTGGAAGTAATCTATCTATAGCTTTACATGTTTTCTGTCGCTTATATACGCAGCTAAATATCATTATAAATGAATGAAAATGCAAAAACAGATGGTGCTTTACAAAAAGTTACTTTTTTACAACCTTATTTAAGATTTGCGAGTATCAGGAATGCGTTTACAGTGATTTAAATGTTATAAAAGCTGGTGACAATATGCTTGTTCTTGTAATGCCACACTCACAAAACTGACTACCACACATTCTCAAGATATGAAACAAAAAAAAAAAAGTATGTGGAAATAATCTTTAGCTTCCCTTCAAGAAGTCTTTATAATTATAAACTAAAACGAATGGGCCGATTTTTAGATATTAATTAATAAAAAGATTACTTATTTTATGAATTTTCTCAAATGATGACGCTGTTTTCGAAAGTCTGTAACTCCGTCAAAACTAATTTCAAACAAATAAAAATGCAATCAAAAATAGAACACAGAACAAAGTTATAGTACACAAAAGAATTTTAGCGCTGTGTCTATCCAGAACGAGTGTGTAATGATTTATATTTTACTGATTTTACACACACATCAGCTGATTTTCCCCGCCAAAACCCCCAGTAGTTTTTTACGGTGCATATGAAAATTTTATACCCGGTGTCAGAATTCCGGTCACCGAAACTAAAAGATCGCTCGGGTATAAGGCACAAACAGCCGTGTAGTACACACTTATAAATGATATAGAAAGGAAAAAGACCGCTGGACGTCCGCTTGGGGATCAGGTCTGCGAAAAAATCAAGAAAACATTTGTGGGAAAATGCTAACACTCTATGTAAATATATATATATATATATATATATATATATATATATATATATATATATATATATATATATATATATATATATATATATATATATATATATATATATATATATACGAGGACACGACAGTCTCTCGTCCACTTTGTCAATCCTGACGAATTTAAAAGATACACGGTGTTCGTTCTACGCCTACACACAGACATCGCTGGCCGCGGATTTAGGTCGGACTGAGTCGATGAAGACTCCCGCCCCGTATCGCGGCTGGCTGTCACTCGCACAGCGAGTAAATTTTTCTCACGATACGCAACACGTAACATAATCACCCGTCATTTAGTTAGCTATTAAATTGTCGGTGTCTGTTACTTTGTCGTATAGACATTAAAAAATAATAGACGTGTTGACTCCGTTTTATCGTTGAGTTCAGTTTATACTGGTGAAGTGGTAGCTTAAAACGCGAATGGTTAAAATGAACGAATGTCAACAATATTCTTCAAACGAACTTCAACAAGTAGTATTGAACTGGGTGAACTGGGCAAGTACTGGCAGTACAGAAGTCGGTGGTGACTGTACATAGATTTTATTCAACACAGCACATACGGAGTGGACAAGACTAACATCGTCACAGGCGCAGAAATCATACGTCAACATGTTGATAATTACTTTTAAAGTTCCTGAAGATTCTCTACTAATAAAGTCCTCTGACTCAAGTGACTGAGGATCACAAAACTGTTACCATATACTATTCTGCTCATTCAAGTCCATTGACCTTCCTTCAAGGACGTCCATCATGGTAACGTATTCATACTCCAGGATAAAATTCTTCCATGTCATACTTCATAATCCCAGACTTTCTCCATACATCCCGTTAGATATAGTATATAGTTTTCAAACAAAGTCATACATGATAATACGAACAGGTTAGAGATTCCAGTTGACTAACCTCTCCCATTCTATGCCACGCTTCTGGCATTGTAGTAACAGCATATTAAACATGTGAAGCATATAAATTCATTAACTTGATTTCTTGTAGGTATTCTCCCTCTACGAAAAGATTCAAAGGCTATCGACTCCGTGTGTCCAATTCTAGGAATGTCATCTACGATGAATTCCCGCTAGACCATTAATAGGAGCGGCCTGATACTTTAATGTACATAAATAAACATGCCATAAGAAATGGGGCGACACTTACTTTATACTTCCACTATTGACTTCGCCATGAAGATCAATAGATACGAATACAACTGATGGCTACTTCACATTTGCCAAGAATCAAAGGATAACACAGCGGACATAAATATGGTCCGAGCTGCCCCATTCATGACGTCAGAAACTACTCAACTAGGTTACACGTGCGACCAAAGCAACTCACACAGCATTGTGCACGTCAGTGCGTGAATCAATCGAACGCACAAATAATATAACTATATAAAACTGGTGCGTACATTTGGCAGGACCGAAGACTACCCCCGTAGGTAATAAATGTACTTAACAGCTCCCTTATCACCTCCCCTTAAAAAAATTAATTCTATTAATTTTTTTCGAACTAATTACTCGAGAGAGGTGAGTCAAAACTACAACAAGATTTTTTGACATGCATAAAATTATATCATATTAAGAAAAGAATATTAAATGAAAACAATATAACTAAATGATAGTATGCATTAAAGCACACATCCACCATCGACCTACTTTGGAACGATGTGGTAATATTCGAAGTAAAAAGAAGTTGAAAATGAAAATGAAATAAACCATAAAAAAAAAGATGATAATAAAATTCAACCAAATTTTTTTTTAAAGAAATTTGAAACATATGATTTCAAAAATGAAAATGAACAGCAACACTGATGATGATCAATGATAAAAGAAGCAATAAAACAGAAAATTTTAAAATACAACATGCAAAATGAAACAAAGCATCATTAAACACTTTAAGAAGCAACGCACTTACTATTTCCTAACACTAGTAAGTTTGACTAGTTATCTAAAAGTGAGATATCATGTAGTGGGATACGTTAATACACGTATTGCGAAACACTAATAAAGTTAGTAGATGTGTGATTTATAATCAATCAAATTGATTAAATTGAATTATAATAATTAGTAGTTCTTAATTTATGAACAAATAACTAATTACTAATTTATTCTAAGTGATTTCAATTTCACTCATTGATAATATTCTTTTAGAACTAGTTAAATCGACAAGAATATGTTCTCAATGTACCATGTCTGAAATACGCTTACGAACACGATATGTAGTGTAATCTGTTCCATAACAATAGTGAATGTCTATTTGTCACTCTTACCAATGTTTCCATACTAAAAAAAAAATGTTACTTTAATATCACTGTTCCCGTTCTAACAAAAAGTTACTTCACAAGAAATAATGTTATAATCCATACGTAAGTATATTCTGAAAGTTATATATATACGAATACTGCAGAACTACACATAGTCTCCACAGATGTATAATCAGTGACCATGTACAAAGTTATTCATGTTTCTGTGAGGACGTTTCACCATCTGGAAGTGGTTTAATTTCGACATGTTCACTAGGGCATCTTGAAAGACAGTCTGCAAACACATTCTGTACTCCAGGAATAGCTCGTATCTCAAAATGGAACGGTTGAAGCGCAATAGCGTAACGCGCTGACTTTGATGACTTCACGTTCCCTGTGTTCAGTGCTGTAAGAGCTTTCTGGTCGGATTCCACCACAAAGTGTGATCCGAGGAGATAACGATCCAGTTTATTGATTGACCAGACAAGAGCGAGGAGCTCTTTATCTAGAACGGAATACTTCATCTCGCTCGTCGTAAGCTTTCTGGATACGTACATAACCGGAAATAAGGTGCCTCCGTATTCCTGCATCAAAACTGCCGCGATAGCGTAGGAAGAAGCATCACTGCGAAGAACAAAGGTGAGATCTTTGTTAGGCAACCTTAAAAAAGGCTTATTTGAAAAAAATTGTTTTATATAATCTAAAGCCGTTTGATGATCCTGCGACCACTTTATTACATTAGATGTGCCTTTCTTCAGTAACGAAGAAAGAGGTGCAGTTATAGTAGACAAATGAGGGATGAATTTAGAATAGAACTGTATTAGTCCTAAGAGCGACCTCACTTGTTTTTTTGTCTTAGGTGCTGAGATGTTTAAAATTTTAGAGACGTTACTGTCTTCTGTATACATTAAACCGCGACCTATACGGTGACCAAGAAATGAGATGTCATGAAAACCGACAAAAGCCTTTGAAGGTTTCGCTGTTAAGTTATAATCCCGTAAGGTAGAAAGTAAAGATTTTAAACCCTGAATATGTTCATCCCAAGAGTCACTGAAAAGACAGATGTCATCTATATAAGTAATGACATCGGGACGATGAGACAATATGCGGCGCATCATGCGTACAAAGGTAGCTGGCGCATTCATTAGACCGAATGGCATAAAATTCCATTGAAAAAGACCCCGTGGCGTCGAGAAAGCGGTGAATGGCTTTGCTTTAGGGGTTAATGGCACTTGCCAATAACCCTTTGAAAGGTCAAATTTCGAAAAGAATGTGGCATGAGATAATTTCTCTAATAAGTCGTCTAAAAGAGGTAATGGTTCCGCATCGAATTTTGTAACTTTGTTTAATTTCCTGTAATCTACGCAAAGACGTATATTGTTGTCCTTCTTCCTAATGATTACCATAGAAGAAGAATATGGTGATGAAGATGGTTCAATTATATTTAATTGAAGCATCTCATCCAATTCCTTATCAACCTTATCACGAAAGTGTAAAGGAATAGGATATGGGCGAACTCGAATCGGTGTATCGTCAGTCAGAATAATGTCATGTTGGATGACTGACGTATGACCTGGGATGTCAGTGAGGACATCCTCATACGTGTGTAGAATATTAGAGACTTGCTGACGTTGATCATCAGTAAGAGTAGATGAGATAGTAACATCATTCCATTTCTCAGTGGAATGGAGTGGTACAACTGGTATTGGTAGTTGTACATCATCGAAAGAAGATTCCTCTTCTTGGATGACTGACAAACTAGAATAGTGTTGAATAGGAGGTGTAGGATCGTCAGTTGCTTGGAACACTGATTGTAGATAATCAGGACGTGAGTAATATTCCTTCAACATATTAATGTGGAAGGTTTTATGTTTACCATTAACATCAACGATGTAGTCGACATCGGATATTCTTGAGATGATCCTGAAAGGACCTCTCCAGGTAATTAAAAGACGATTATTATGCGCAGGGAGTAATACAAAAGCTTCATCACCAGGTATGAGCTGGCGAAGACGTCTATACTTGTTTGCAAATAGACGAGCTTTTTCTTTGGCTTGTTCGGATGATGCAGTAGCTAGTCTACAAGCATCTATGATTCTCTTTCTCAGAGAGATCACATACTCATAAGAGGATTGAGTTTCCTCTTCAATATTCTCGTCAACCAATAAGTCGTGGATTAACGACATCGGACCGCGTGGTTGCATGCCGAAAACAAGTTGAAATGGAGAAAACCCCGTTGCTTGATTTTGTACTTCGCGATACGCAAAGAGACAAGCGGGTAGGACCCGATCCCAGTCTTGTGGGTGGTCTTGAGTCATCTTACCCAACAACTGCTTGAGTGTCCTATTTAGACGCTCAATTAACCCATTTGACATCGGATGATAAATAGAACTTAGAGATCTGTCTATACCTAATGTCTTCATAACTTGAGACATGGATTCAGAAATGAACTGAACCCCATGATCCGACAAGATTTTCCGTGGAAAACCAATGCGTGAGAAGATTAACATCAATGCCTCTGCTACACTGGCAGATGAAGTGTTCTTGAGAGGGATGGCTTCAGGCCAACGAGTGCACATATCAATGCACGTAAGAATATGCGTATGCCCTCTAGCAGATGGTAGCATAGGACCAATAATGTCTATAGCCATTTTATCAAATGGTCTAATCGGGATGTCCGCAGCTTGAATAGGAGCCGCATGAAATGGACCCCGTACCTTAACTTCTTGACATATCAAACAAGACCGACAATAGAGAGTGATGTCCTTATGGACGCCTGGCCAGTAGAATGCCGAAAGCACTCTGGATTTGGTACGCGAAAAACCCATATGGCCCGCACATTGCGAGTCATGCGCATGTCGTAATATACGAGATCTCATACAGGATGGGACTATAATCTGAGAACATAAGGATGAATCCTTTTCTCGTATTACTCTAACCAAAATCCCATTTTTAAGTATAAAATCATGTCTAGATTTTGCAAGTTTGTTGCTGGTATTATTTTTGTTCACATACTGAAAAATTTTTTTTAATGAATCATCATTCTTTTGCAATGTTGCAAACAACTCCCGTGAAATAGGAGCATCATCATCACAAGTGGTATGAACTGTAGGTTCCATAGGTGTATCATGCGACATATTAGTAGCTTGCGCTCTAGTCACTACTGCATTTGCAGTTTGAATATGTCGCTCTTCCCATTCAGCAATTTGCTGTGGTGTACACTCTTTAATACCATGTATGCGACCAAGTATTAAATCACAAATTGGATTCGGAAGGAGACAAGCTTGAATCTTTCCTGAAAAAAATGGTGTATTAAGATCAATAATAGCAGTGGCAAATGTTTCAATTGTGCCACCAAACGTTACACATTTGACAACCCGGCCCGTGGCACAACTTGGGTTGATCAGCGAAGTCCGGACGCCGACTGTGCTGCAACCTGAGTCAAATAGGAGAGAGCATGAAATATTGTTGACAAATCCCTTGTTAAACTTAAGAGAGCCCTGTCCCTGGTGTACTGACGCAGCAGTGGCCGTACAGACTGCAGGTAGACTAGGCAAGGTATGTCCGCAACGCAGCGTCGTGATCGCCCTGGGCTGGAAAAGAGTAGAGCATTCTGAACAATCTTTGACTTGGGTACAATCAAGAGAACAACACATAGCATTATGAGTTTCAGCTCCTTTACCCTGTTCAATGTTAGCCTGTGTATCACTAAAAGCGACATTAGAATGTCTATTCGTATTACTCAACGATCTATCTCGTCGACGCGATCGATTTTGATTTTTGTCATTAAAATTGCCATAATTGTAGTTTCTGCTAGAGTTAAAATTTGGATGAGTCCGATAATTTGTATAATTATCGTTATGATGTTGGTAAAATGGTTTATTTCCAAAAAATTGTTTGTTTTGCGGACCCTGAGATCTTGATCTCCAGTTTTGTTTATTATAATGTCCTTGATTATTTTTAAAATTATTGTTACCAAAATCTCGCGATCTGTGAGCCTGGTTCCAAGAAACATTAAATGGAGCAGATTGTTGAAATTGCTTCCCTTTGTAAAAATTACCATTGTTAAAATTGTCATTATTTCCCTTATTGACATATCTGTCAGCACTAAAAGAACGATTGCGTGAAAAATTGTTTTGTTGTGCTGCAAAAGCAACAGGCAATTCATTCTTAATCTGTGCATTACTTAGATCCATGTTTGGGTGAGCAGTGCAAAAATTTTTAGCATGCTGTTCTAAGTCTTTCATAGATAAAGGTTTCCGTTCGTGTAAAAATGCGAGAAATGTAGGATTTACAGACGAAAGTACCTTATCGCGCATCAGTAAATCGAAGAGACCTTCATACGACTTTTCAATTTTGGATAATTCGATCCATCTTTCTAATGTTAGTCGTATTTGTGACAGAAAATCACTAAAATTTTTGCTAGATTGAGGTAGTAATGTATGGAATCTTGATCGATATTGGTCTTCTGTCATTTGGAATTTTTGCAGAAGTGCCGCTCTAAGAGCATTATAGTCATTTTTCTCACCAATGCTGGTGGTATGATAAACTGCTAATGCGTCCCCTGTAAGTAATCTGGATAAATATGTACAGTATAGAGCTTTATCCACGTTATAAGACACACAAGTGGCCTCAAACCTATCTAGGAAGAATATCACGTCATCAGACGGGGGATTAAATTTTGGTAATTTAAGGTGAATTTCCTTAAAATTATCATGTCTGGATGAAGTTTGGCTTTCAAAAGTTCTCTGAGAATTAGCTTCCTGAGTTAACCTAAGTCTCTCATATTCTGACTCTGCTAATTTCAGTTCATGCTGTCGTTTTCTTTCATTCTCTTCCATCTCAAGCTGAAGTCGTTTTGTGTTTTGTTCAGCTATTAATCTTCTTTCTTGCATTTCTTTTTGTTTAACTTCCATTTCTTTTTCAGCTATTAATCTTTTTTCTTCCATTTCCTTTTTAAGTCTATCTTCAGCCTCCCTTTGCTTCTGTTCTGCCTCTCGCTGAAATCGTTTCTCTTCTAATTCAGCGGCTAATCTCATTTTTTTCTCCTCTTCCTCAGCTATAAATTTCCTCTTCTTTTCATCCTCCTCAGCAGTTAATCTCATTTTTTTCTCCTCTTCCTCAGCTATAAATTTCCTCTTCTTTTCATCCTCCTCAGCAGTTAATCTCATTTTTTTCTCATTCTCCTCCGCCTCAATCCTTTTTTGATCTGCCTCAAATTTCAAATTTTCCAAACGTAAAGTTTCTAACCTTCTCTGATCAGCTTCTATTTCTTGAGCTTTCTTATATTCTGCAAGTGCAAATGCTTTTGCTTCCTCAGGAGCCATCTGAAGAGCTTTTGCTTGCTTAATGAAATAGTCTAAGGTAGCCATTATTCAATTTTATTATGTAATAATACTACTTAAAATTGTTACTACAACTAGTGGTTTTCGTTCCTGTTCTAGAACGGTAAAATCAATTTATATAATAGGCAATAATATTAATAATTAATAATGTAATTTATAACATGAAATGGTGTGAAAGCAATAACGTGACAGACAATAGCACAATACTGACACGACACGATAATCAAGACAAATGACTACAGTCGTAGAAATCAAATAAAATAAAATGTGGAACTAAAATAGAATGTCGTAAAAAATTACGATGACATCTACGATCAAATAATGCACAAGACAATTGACAACACAGTGTAAAAACATATGCTTTGTAAAAAAATGAACGACAGTCAGGTAAGATGGACAATAATCACATACAAAATACATCATGAAAATAAGGTACAAGTAAAAATAACTACCAAAAACAACAATTAAAACTTGACGAAACAGCTAAAACAGTCAGGTGTCACAGACTACCAGACACAGTGGACCAAAGATCCTTCTATGCTCACGCATAGGAACATTCCACTGCGGGAAGTCTGCAAAATAATGTCCTACAGAACGTCTGACGAAGAGCCCGAATTGGCTTCGAGATGGATCTCGTTCGTCAGATCAACCTCCCTACCTCCCACGAAGAATACACAACATATAACACTTAACACGAAAAATATGAATGTGGACATATCACGGAAGGCACAACTAAGCGTAATAAAGTGTACAACGGAAACACGTTATACTCATCTCGCGTGCAGGTAAAAAATCAATGTGCCTCGTCTCCGTGGATGTACGTCTACAGATAAAATACTTCGTTCTGCTTCTCTAGATTACAGCTCGCACGCAATAATGATGAAGAGATGATCTCCAAGTAATCAGTCACTGTGAAACTTGACGTGGAGGTTGATTGAAGACCTTGACCTTGGTAAACGTAAGTTGAATCTGATTTCTCATTCCACTGGGTTCCAAGTTCGAGATGTTGGTGACTTGAAAGTTAAAATCTTCTTTTCAAACGATAATTTGGATGGGTACGTTCCTTTGAAATTACTTCCAGACCACACTGGCATACCAATTATTGTTGACTCCGTTTTATCGTTGAGTTCAGTTTATACTGGTGAAGTGGTAGCTTAAAACGCGAATGGTTAAAATGAACGAATGTCAACAATATTCTTCAAACGAACTTCAACAAGTAGTATTGAACTGGGTGAACTGGGCAAGTACTGGCAGTACAGAAGTCGGTGGTGACTGTACATAGATTTTATTCAACACAGCACATACGGAGTGGACAAGACTAACATCGTCACAGGCGCAGAAATCATACGTCAACATGTTGATAATTACTTTTAAAGTTCCTGAAGATTCTCTACTAATAAAGTCCTCTGACTCAAGTGACTGAGGATCACAAAACTGTTACCATATACTATTCTGCTCATTCAAGTCCATTGACCTTCCTTCAAGGACGTCCATCATGGTAACGTATTCATACTCCAGGATAAAATTCTTCCATATCATACTTCATAATCCCAGACTTTCTCCATACATCCCGTTAGATATAGTATATAGTTTTCAAACAAAGTCATACATGATAATACGAACAGGTTAGAGATTCCAGTTGACTAACCTCTCCCATTCTATGCCACGCTTCTGGCATTGTAGTAACAGCATATTAAACATGTGAAGCATATAAATTCATTAACTTGATTTCTTGTAGGTATTCTCCCTCTACGAAAAGATTCAAAGGCTATCGACTCCGTGTGTCCAATTCTAGGAATGTCATCTACGATGAATTCCCGCTAGACCATTAATAGGAGCGGCCTGATACTTTAATGTACATAAATAAACATGCCATAAGAAATGGGGCGACACTTACTTTATACTTCCACTATTGACTTCGCCATGAAGATCAATAGATACGAATACAACTGATGGCTACTTCACATTTGCCAAGAATCAAAGGATAACACAGCGGACATAAATATGGTCCGAGCTGCCCCATTCATGACGTCAGAAACTACTCAACTAGGTTACACGTGCGACCAAAGCAACTCACACAGCATTGTGCACGTCAGTGCGTGAATCAATCGAACGCACAAATAATATAACTATATAAAACTGGTGCGTACATTTGGCAGGACCGAAGACTACCCCCGTAGGTAATAAATGTACGTAACAAGACGCTATAATAACAAAAATTACAAATGAAATATAACATGTATTCTTTTCTCCCACTGTCAGTCGTCTAACGCCTCTAAGTCAGGTCTGGTTAACCGTCGTGTTTATCTCTCTCTCTCCTGGAGAGTTTAAATGTTGCGTCCGTTCTACAATGTAAACACAAATTACGGTCTCGTCTAAGCTATGTAGCGTCGGTGGTGTGGTCTAACATTTTAATTGAATATCTGGTTATGAAAATCGCTACGCGTTATTTTATTTAATTCGCCTTACTAGCAAGAAAACTCGAAGTGAAGTATAAGTGTTTAACTTTAAATGCTATCACCGTAAAATACTTCTAACACCCAGAACTATTTACCAGAAAATCCAGAATGAAATCTCCACGAATCACTTATAAACAATATCCACAAGAAATGGTTTAAGACTGCGCGCTAGACTCTATTCAAATTCTGACTGACGACTGATGGTTGGTGTCACACAGTGGCTTTAATTAGTGTCTGTCTGAGTACAGACACAAGACACCAGTTTTGAGAAAGTCTGAGAAGATAAATTAAGATGAGAATTATAGTGAATGTGGAAGGATGAGACTTATAGCTTCAAGGGTGAGAACCTAGATTGACTCTCCCTCGCCACTTGTGACTTATGTACTAGCTACTGTCCCACCACCTCTGACTACCAGAAAGGAGATAAGGTTACACTAAATTATCCACAGACACCACTATACAGTCAAAGCATACAAGTACAGTATAGTTAAAGATAAACTGATCCAGTGTACATTTTATAGTTTATTAAAAAACAAAATCAATACCACAGCAAACAACAATAACGTGCGAGTTCACACAATCTGAAAAAAAAGAACAAATCAAGTAAAAGACACAATATACAAATTACCACGCTCTCTTTCACACCTGCACGAAAACAACTAAGGATAACGACATAGACTTTGTGGGGGTCTCTAAGTAAGAGCCACCACTCCTGACTACACTATTATTACTACCTAAACACACTGTCCCGCTGAAGATTTATAACTGAATGACTACACTGTCTCAAAGGCGCTCTAGGCGGTCCTGCACACCTAACTAATACACCACAAAGAAATGCTACGCTAATGGATTCTGCATCACTACCTCAGAGGCTGTCCTCTAAGTACTTCTATCGAACCCTATTGTCCCTCGCTTAACTCCTCTCTCTCTCCTCTGTTTCTGTTCAGTGCCTCTATGACACTATCGTCTTCGTCTGAGGCTCTGATGCGTTGTTTTTCGTCACGCACCTCCTCCCGTTAGAATTTAGAAAGGCATGTTTTCCCTCTCTCCTTTCCCGAATACTGGTGAAAGGCCTAAGGCTGTAGATTTTATCGCTGCTGATGACACTCAATTCTTCGGGTTTAGGCCTACTGCATTATTGTGGCAGTATGGAAACAACACCAGGCAACGTAGCCTATTTTGGTATTAGGCCTTTAGGAGCTAAGAGCTCCTATTTAGAAACAAGTCCCCCGCTAAGGTATGTTTCCTCACGTCAAGAGAACTGCTAATTCCTCTTAGTGTTGCAGACGTAACTGGGCGCCAGGTACAAAGCGCGTACCCAGTTTTCTTCAGTTACACTGATGTCTCGTGCCTAACTCTCTCCCGAGAAGGCAAAGTCCATTGTAGGCTTAGGGTTATCTACAACCTCCTCGCCGTGAATTGCCAACTTTACATAATTTCCCGAACCAGGAAGACTGAAATGGCGCTTATTCACGACGCAAAATTTCTTGACTTGTGAGCGATAGCTAAACTTTGGCGCTCAATATATATGTTGCTAATAGCCTGATGCAAGACAGACGCGGTGAGTCATCGCGTCTGGCATCATCTCACAGGAACCGCTTTTGCCCACCTTTTGACCTAATATCATACCTGCACATAAATTAAATCGAACCCACCCAATCATAATATAATCTAACCTCTGACTCATCGTTGACCGAGCAATCGCAAAATTATTTCTGCTCTCTCGCCGAAATTATACGTAATATTTTGTAACTCTTCTGACCTCCTATCTACCAGAATGAATCACTGGCCCACGTTATAAACTGGGTAGGGGAATTCTCCCATATCCACAAATAAAAGGGTTGGTGAAGGTTGTCTGAGTAATCCTACGGCCATAAAGAATAACCCAGCGTCAATAACTAACGAACTCGAAGGCCTAAAATAAATAAAGAACCAAAATAACACCAGATTAAATAAAATGGAACACACAAAAAATGGGGCGAGTTGAAAATAAAGAAAACAGTAACTCATCACAGTTGGGTTATAAAAACAACAGTATATATACCATTAGATTGCTTTTCATCTCTAATGGCGTTATTTCGCACTCCTGTGTGGGACAAAAATTCAGAAGCTAGAGGTTTCAAGATAAAAGACTTCGTTTCGGTCTTCCAGAGTTTCTCGTCTGCGGCGGTGACCGACATCAAAAGACTTTTTGTTCTCCTAACGGTTTCCCTGTAGAATGCCCGTGTTCCAAGATCAAAGGATATTAGGGATTTCTAGATTTTCCCTGAGCAAACTTCAAAGGGTCTGATCCGTCTCTCTCTCACGTGCTGTCTGTCAAGTATTATATCATTGACGTATGAGCTCGTGTGAGTGGAACGCAATAAAAGCAAAACGTGATTTGTATCCTGTTATGACTGACAGGCCAACGAAGATTGTAAACACTGCGTTAGCCCGTGTTTAAAGAAAAGAGGGCGGGGACAAAAGAGTGAGCTGCAGAAGTAAAGATGGTTGGTATAATGCATGTTTTAGCTAGCAAATCAGAGAGCAGATATAAGGTTACTATAAGCTGTAAGATTACTGTAGACTCTTTTCCATTACACGTCACAGGGAGCAAACAGGAAAATGATGAAATGATCATCAACCCCTAAAGGATAAACACTTACACAACAGTGGTAAAACGTCGCGTATATAAAAGCTACTGTTGTCTTTAACGTCATTATTACTTGTACTAGCTTTAAAATTTATGGTAGTTCATCAAGTTTGGAAAATTGTGCGTAACTCTGTTTGTATAACACAATTTGGAGTTACCATATTTTAATGCCTGACTTTTCAACATCCTTTTGCTGATCGCTTCCAAATTTCTCACGGTTACACAAATGTATTGATACTAATTTATTAATTACATCTGTCGTATATAATATACTCTGACCCAAGTGCCCCACCTTGAAGTGGTGGGTCGGCTTGAGTGCCTTGAGGAAATTTTGAGCTATATCAGCGGGAGCTTTTGCTCCTGGTAGGTTCAATCAACCTGAGCAGGTTAAAATGGAAAGGACAGACAAAGTGGACACACCTCTTTCCTCCAGGTTAATACTTTGAGTACCACGGGCGCCTATTGGCTACAAGCCTTATTTTCCGTAGAGTACCAGTGTCGCCTTTTGGCGTAAGTATAGCATCAGCGTCTGTGGCCTAATGGATATGAACGCAGTTTCATAATCCAGATATACCAGGTTCGAAACCTGCTGCAGGCGGTTTGGTAGCAGATCGCTTTGTGTGGATTTTTAACAATGGTATAAGCGCCGTACCGTTCAGAAAGCAATGGCAAACTACTGAATGAAAAAATTGCCTAGAAAAATCACAAACAGCCAATAAAAGCTGGGGTTGATTGCCACGTTCTGTAAAGGATAAGCAACTAACTAACTAATAATAGCATCAGCATAAAATGTTATCACGGCAAGCGTTTGAACATAACGCATATCAAGGAAAGTAACTCAATTCTAATGTGAAATGCTCAATGGCGGCCGGAAAATTTTTTCACGTGTTTTGATTAATCTTTAGGTGGAAATTTCTTCAAAAATGAGTGAAACTAGCGAATGTTGCAATGATTTGGATTCTGGCTCTCAGCTGACCTTTGAAAATGACAACAGTTGGTCTAGTTTTGATGCAGGCAGCCTGAAATTACTGAAACAGACAGCAACAGCCCTAGTTCCAGCATTCGTGAAGCTGTCAGAGGTGTTGATAGCGATTTTCAGGGCCATAGTGAGAATCAGGGGCGTAGAAAAAGACCTGCTACTAGGAGGGGGTGTGGAAGAGAAGCAGCTGATTAGTTTCAGTGGTACTTGTATAGCTTTGATGACCCCTATGTGAGCGTTATGATTAGAGTTAGGCATAGACTGTTACAGACAGTAGAAGAGGGTTTCCTGTAATTTTGAGAAAAACAAAACATAACATGAAGCGTGGCCGGTCATCTGTTTCTGCTAGGTCGGGAAACATGGTTGCTCGTACGACGCATTATAGAATTCGTTCAGCACAGTCAACGCAAACAATGTTACTGACAGCAGTATGAAGACAATTGACAGCAACCAAGATGCATTGTTTGTAATTCTGCTGGACTGAGAGTCCAGAAAAGATTCTTTTGTATTAGATGTGAAAGACCACTCTGCGTTGTGCCCTGCTTTTCAATTTTGTTATAAGTGTGAGGACAATGCTGCCGCCAGGAAGGAAATAGGCCCCCAAGGCCAGAGAAAAAAGCAACAATAATTGCATCTGTGACCATATTTTATGTCAGACTATCACACCCAGCTAAAGCAAATTGATAAGTATGTTTTTTTTTTAAATTCTTTTTGCATGAAATCATGTCAGTACCTCATGAATATTTCTATTTTGTCATTACAGACCCAAAAATTGTGTGTCCATTTCAAATAGCTTTTTAACCCCAATATCATTTTAAGAGCAGAAAGAATGTACAATAATATTATATTTTGGAAAGTCTTATGACTTTTGAGTTGATTATAATATTTTTTTATTCATTTTTCAATAGTGCATGCCAATATTTGTCTATTGCCTCATTAATATTCAAAATGGCTGCGATGATCACATGACCTGAACACAAAACTAGGTCCCCACGCGACACCTCATCCACTTCCCATATCATCCTGAAAGTTTCATGTCAATCTGTTGACTCATTCGGTCTCAGTGATTTTGTTAATTTCATCACCCAAATGGGAAATTTTTCCTAAAAACCCTTGGTACTCGAAGGTAATTGCTACTGAGAAGCCTTGGTACTCAAAGTGAGGTTGGAGAACTGGGCTGACAACCCTGCCGAAAAAACAAATTGTCACAGAAACGGAAACAGTTGAAGAAAGAAACATAAGCCAGAGTCAGGAAGAATCCTTGCAAGAGAGACGTATGACGCAGACACCCAATGAAAGCCAGTCAATGGAAGCCAGGCTGCCGACACCTCTTCTAACGACGAAGGCAAAAACCAGAATAAGTACCTGGAACATACGGACAATGCAGGAAACCGGAAGGACAGCACAGGTAGCTGGAGAGATGAGACGATACGAAATAACTCTTAGGACGAGAATAAATGGAACTGGTGAATTCATGAGGAATACAGGGGAAAATGTCATATATTCAGGACACGAGGATGAAGACCACACACACACAGAAGGGGTTGCTATTATGATGTCCCAGGAAGCTAGAAAAGCATTAATAGAATGGGAACCAATATCATCCAGGATAATAACGGCAAGATTCCAGGGAAAAGGGAAATAAATCACCATCATTCAGTGCTCTGCCCCTACTAACAATACAGATGATGATAAGGAGCAACATTTAGATGATGATCTACAAGGAACACTGGACAGAACACACAGAAGAGACATTAAGATAGTAATGGGAGATTTAAATGCAAAAGTAGGAGTAGACAACAAAAACCGTGAACTAATCATGGGAAAAAAATGGCATAGGAAACAGAAGTGAGAAAGGAGAGCTTTTTGTAAACTTTTGTGATTTGAATGATCTGGTCATCGGAGGGACTATCTTCCCACTCAAAGACATACACAAGACTACATGGAACTCCGCAGATGGGCACACTCAAAATCAGATAGACCACTTCACCATAGAAAGAAAATGGAGACGCTGCCTACAAGATGTTAGAGTAAAGAGAGGAGCTGACGTAGCGTCAGACCACAACCATGTCCTGGCATCACTGAGGATAAAACTGAGGGCGCGCAAAGACAGAGCAGAAAGATCAAGCCCGAAGTATAATACCCAGAACATTATGAACAAAGACACAAGACTTCAGTTCAACCTAAAGTTGAGAAATAGCCTTGAAGCACTGTAGAACCTTGAAGTGGAAAGTATAGATAACCATTGGTGCATAATTCAGGAAGCATACATGAATACATGTAAAGAAGTTCTTGGCCAAAGAAATAAACAACAGAAGGAAGGGCTCACAGACAACACATGTAACCTCTCATAAGAGAAAGGAGAGACATCAAACAGCAAGTAAACAACTGTAAAGAGGCAGAAGAGAAAACACAACTGTTCACAATATATTGGGAGTTAAACAGGAAAGTGAAAAAGAGCGACAGGCAAGATAAAAGAGAATTTATTGAAAAACAGAGGAAGCCGAGACTGCGACAACAAAAGAAAACTTGAAAACATTATATAATATTACTAGAACTTTATTTAAGAAACAGCTAAACCACAATACAACAGTGAAGTGCAGAGATGGTCAAAGTATTAGCAATGAAGAGAAACAAAGGGCCAGATAGGCTGAATATTTTAAGGAAATCCTAAACCGAAATCAAACAATACAGCAATCCATCATATAATCAGCAGAAGAGCCACTACAGTGCAACATAAACTCACCCACTAAACAAGAGATCTCTCGGGCAATAAAACAGCTGAAATATGGGAAGACTGCAGGACCAGATGGAATACCACCAGAAGCCATGAAGGCAGATATACGATACACTACAGAGCTGCGACACCAGCTCTTCAAGAACATCTGGGAAAAAGAGGCCATCCCAAAGAGCTGGAAGGAAGGCCACATTATCAAGCTGCCAAAGAAAGGAAACCTGACTGTATGTAGCAACTGGAGGGATATAATACTACTAGCTGCGGCTGGAAACATTTTTACCAGAGTTTTGTTGGATCGTATTAAGAAGGCGGTGGATGACAAACTTAGAGAAGAACAGGCAGGATTTCGTGCAGGAAGATCATGTACAGACTAGATAGCAACCCTCAGAATCATAATAGAACAATCAAATGAGTGGCAGACCCTCTTGTATGTAAATTTTGTGGACTTCGAAAAGGCTTTCAACAGTATAGTCCGTACTGTGATATGGAAAATCCTGAGACATTATGGAATCCCAGAGAAATTCATTAAAATCATCCAAGATTTCTACCAGGAGACCTCATGTAAAGTAGTACACAAAGGAAAACTATCAGAGCCCTTCACAGTACAAAGTGGAGTCAGACAGGACTGTCTGCTATCACCAACAATTTGTCTCATGGTCATAGACTGGGTTATAAGACAGACAACAGAGGGAGAGAAAACTGGAATACAGTGGACTTTTAACAAACTGGAGAATCTAGACTTTGCAGATGATTTGTGCCTTCTGTCACATAGACAACAAGATATGCAGGAGAAAACAAATAGATTAGTAACAGAAGCAGCAAAGGTGGGACTACACATAAATGTAAATAAAATAAAACAAATGAGAATAAATAATAGGCAGACGGACTCGATGAAGATCAATGATCAAGTCATTGAAGAAGTAGAAAACTTTACACATCTGGGGAGTAACATTGACAAACGAGGAGGAACAGCTTATGTGAAGTCAGTCTTGCTGTATGGCTCAGAGACATGGCATGTCTCAAAGAGTATCACCTCCAAGCTACAAAATTTGTAAATAGATGTCTCCAACGGATCCTCCGTATAAGATGGCCAGATATAATAACAAATATAGAGCTAAGGAAAAGATTCGGACAACAGCCAATACAAACAGAAATTAAGGTAAGAAAGTGGGGATGGATAGGACATACACTCAGAAGAGAAAAATCAAGCATAGCCAGAGTTGCCCTTGACTGGAACCCACAGGGAAGAGAAGAGTGGGGAAGCCAAAGAGAACTTGGAGAAGAACTGTTGAAGAGGAGGCTAGGGAAATTGGAATGACTTGGGCATATATGAAAAAGACAACCCAAAATAAAAATCGATGGAGAGCAACTGTTTCTGCCCAGTGTTCCACAGGGAACGAAAAGAAATGATGATGATATAATATACTGGGCGAGGCACCAATGGTCGCACCGCTATTGTATGATGGAAATGTAAGTTGTAATTCCGAACCGAGACTCCAATTGTCGTATCGTGTGCAACTACAATAGTAATTGTCTATGGGGATGGTCTTGGAATGTTGTCAAGAAGTTCTCCAAATATTGGCTCGTTCAGAAAGAAAGAGACCTATTCGAGATAAAGAAAGAAGAATAGAAGGCGAATAATCTGTTTCCCTTCTCAAATTCCTTAAGAACACTATATAAGATTAAATTCCACAGGTATGAATTATATATCCACACATTAATGAAATTATAGAACAGGCTGTGAACAGAATATGCTCTAAGAAATCTCTATGCTCCGCGTATCTTGGAAAATCCGTACTGACTTCTGGCAAACGTGTCGTTAAATTTCATGTTGCAAATATGTAAGAAGTCGTAGAATGTGTCCTATGGCTCCGCCATCTAATTCAGTAAGTAGGCGTCCATCTTGCCCTGCGACATCGGCATGCTCACGTACCATTTCAGTGCACGCCAATCGCTAAAAGTGGATGGGCTCTCTAAACCAACCCTTCAACTCCGTGCTGGGTGTTCAGTTTCGAGACAACCCGTGATTTTGGATTGATGTCACATAATTGGCCGTTATCGTTTCCCATTTGCTGTCTGCCACTATCTATTTATTTCTTCATTTTTCCACACATCAAATTGTGCCGCGCACTCCTTAGATTTTTTTACCTCTGTTCATTCTGCGATCGTGTCATTTTATGGTTAATTGGCTATCCTTAAGGATTACTTATAATCGTTTAAGTTGGTGAACCAGACTGACTTCATACGGTAAACGTGAAAGTAATTGGTGACTGTCTACGTAATTCTTTCCGCCAGACACGAATGCCCGTCTTGGGGCATTGTTCGCTACAAACGCGTTTAGATACTTTATCGGAGAATACAAAAGGAAGACCAGATGTTGTCTGTGAAAAATGTCTGTGTGCAGCGATGTGTCGCTGCTTACCATTCTGGGACCCGCGAAAGTACGGGTGATAATTGCATAAGCACTTCCGTCCAGACGTTTCTGTAATAATTATTACAGATAAACCCGTCTGGGGAGACATATTAGCGACTCCACTATCTTTCAGGTGAGGCCAAATATCGGATTTGAAAGGTTACCTAAGAGTAACGGAAGGAGCCATGCCATATGTGGAGGAGGTATCAAGAGTAACAGAAGGAGCCATGCCGTATATGGAGGAGGTAATGTGTTAACATTTTAAAATGATATTTTAAAACACGAGGGTAAGAGTAATAGCTAAAGCCCCGACCCACATCATTTCTTGCTCATGGACTGGATCGAATGAGAGCAAGGGACCTAAGACGCGTCAACAGTGAGGAATGCAGTTAGCGACCCATAGCTAGACTGCTTGCGTCAGGGTCAGCAAACCAGAACTGACCAAGACCCTACTCCACCTCCAAGTGGTGGTCCCGGAAACAGGCTGCATCACTGCAGTCTGGCTGAGTGAGTAGGGATCGAAGAGGGAAGGCTAACCCGGTCCCAAAAATGCCGTACTGAAGTCGGATGTGTCGGCCGAAAGCCGCAAATATTGCAGCTTCGCTGTAAAAGGACACAACGCAACCAGCATCCTTTTCAGGACGAACGAAGAAGAAGAAATGAGAGCAAGAAATATACATTCGTTCTGATTGGAAGCCGGTCAGAAAGCAAGGTGGACGCGTGGGCAGGAAAACTGCGATATAAAGTAGCACAATTCGAGCTCTACGGCACTGCATCCCAAGACTGTCAAAAGAGACAGCCCAGACATGGAAAGAATAGAGATAGGATTCTGAATTAAAGGACCGGATACAAAAACGTATTAGAGCATCTTCTGAAACATCAGTAGAAAACTCGTCAATAATAATACGGAAACCGGATTCTACAGGACCACTCACAAGTCACAGAGGGATTCTAAATAGAAATAATATTGGGGAGAGCTGTAAAATATATTTTATAATTTGAATTTGACATTTTTGTACTTGCTGGTGGTTATCAGGTCCATACGAGGCTGGCAACCTCAGCAGGTGAAAATGAAATATTAATGAACCACCACATCAAAGCGCTGGTGATTTCTAATGCTTGTTCTCACAGGGAACCAAAAGCAGAGGTAACCCCAGATTCCGAATGGAGCAAGGAGTGGATGATGATGACATCAGGTATATATATTATCATTTGCAATAAGTTATATGTATACTTAGACATGTTCACCCAGGCACAAGCCATTGCATTCTCCGCTGTCCAGACATACTTTTCGCTCTCACTAACTGAAAGTAATGGTGAATTTTTATCACATCCACTGAGCTATAATGTATACTCAGATGGGATAAAATTGCTGAGAAAAAGAGTCGTTGGAAGAGACAGCGGGAAGGTGCCTGATTAGAATCAGAAAACATAACCTTAGCAGAGTCCTTTGTTTTCTTCTAATGTTCGTGGTACGAGTGTACAAGACAATTTGTGGTACCAGTCTACGATACCAGTTTGGAAGACGAAACCGTGGTTCAGAACTTGTAATCAACACTAGACGCCTACCTTCAACGGCCTGTAACGATACTCGTATTGACCAGGAGCGGTTACCACTGGCACTTACGTTTTGGGACGTGCCCTCACCACATAAATCATAAATTGACGGAGCAGTCAGCAGCAACAACAACCTTTCATCAATCTCACAGCTAAGTCTAATTTTATCAGGCCAGAACCAAATGAACACTTTAATAATACATTTCCAGCGAAGTTTTAGTGAAGAAACAGCTATTAACTCACCAATCCTTTATTTACTTTACCGTTGTTAAAAAATAATTCATCATTAAATTTGTTATATGTTTTTTTACAAATTCATAGTTGATTTAATTATTACAGAGAGAAGTACACACTTATGAACTAGTATTTTACATAGATAAACGAGCAATAAAGAAGCATTTTGCTGTTCAATCAGTTGGGGGCTTGAACGAGCTAAATAAAATACACAATATATCTCTTCACAAAAGGCACCGGGCAGACAGTAAGTTAACTTTGCTAAGACACATTCAGCATTGTTCTTGACTTCTGAATATCTTGTGAATACTTCCTCAAGATAGAAGCATCATTATCCGTCTATTTACCAATCTGTCAAGAGTAATCTTGAGTGAAAGTAGATACATTCGAAGACCCATATTAGATACTCTTGAGTTTTGGCCATTGTTGGACCACTACTGCAAAGCTGGGGAGGCATCCCGTGACAATTGGACGCCCGATATGGAAATTATATGCCCCCTTTGTCACGAAGTCTTCCTCTTTTTTTTGCGGCTCGAGTGAAGTCCCCTTGTGTCGCTTTGCTGGCGGGGCGGCTTCCTTAAATCTCTTTCATTGTCCCACCACGTAGACAACATGCCGCTCTCAACCTAGACTACCTACCATCTGGTAACTTAACATTCCTGTGCGTGTCATGAGTCCTCTGTTGTCGATCACTTTGGCGAGCATGCTATTGTACTAATATGGTGATACTGGTTTTGTTGAAACAGGTAATTAAATTATCAAACGAATTCTTTCAATGGTCCAAATAGCCGCGACATATATAGGAGACGTGGAGGAGAAAATGGTAGTATAAAAGGCAAAACTAATATTATAACTTAGATCAGTTATGGGATATTCCATTAATCTCCAGATTTTTCTCTTCCTTCCCGACACAATCACCGTAATGTTTGTTTTTGAGTAGCTTCCTTTCAGAGCCAACTTTTTTATAAATAAAGATAGCATTTTTTATTTCCTGTCTACAAAGTTAAACTACTTTAAAAGCAACAAATCGGGGGAGGGTGGGAGGTTGGGGGTTAGGAGGGCAACGTTAATAGTTACCTAATTTAGTGAGGTTTTAGCTGAACTTCCACTTAATTGTTAAAAAAAAAACAACACCATCTTAAAACACTTAAAGACGAATCACAACTGCGTGTTCTTTGTTTCACTCAGGACATCTTAAATAAAAACAATCTCATATGTTTCCAATCAAAAACCTGTTAAACATGGAAATGTTTTCGGAGGTGAAATAGTTTTTGTTTTTTGGAAATATTTTCCCGCCCTAAATAAGTGGTTCAGAAACCGTTTCATTCGGTTCGTCTCTCTCCAAGTGCTTGTTTTAGCAAGAATTCATCTAATTACAAACATATGCCACATCCTTAAAGTTGTAATGCGTAGAAAGCACACGTTTGTAATCTGCGTGAACTCACCGGTGTAACACAATTTTTGTTTCCCAAATTTTTTGAGAGCGAAACGTTAAACATGAGGAAAAAATTAAAAAAAAAAAGATTATATTGTATTTCGTTGTTTCCGTTCAAATAACACGCGTATAAAAATATGCGTCTCTATCTTTAGCAATTGTCGCATGAGGTTCAGATGTTATTAAGATGTAAGATATCCTGGACAAAAAGATGTATCAGATGATACCAGGATAGTGCCAGATAAGAGACTGGTCTTACAAGAAATACCCCCTTCTCTGAAAAGAGCAATGGTGTATCGACAATCAAAGGTAGGATCAAGCTGTATAAACCTTCAGGTATAATGATAGTGTTTGTTCCTGAATGTCTATGGGCTACCTCTCCAGATCCTCCCTTGAATAATGGTTATTATATTTGTATTGACTCTGCTAGAGGATCAATTAATTAATTAAATATGTAACTATATATCAACCAGAACTTTAACTCAATTTAAATAATTCAGCACGACTGATTGTACATATTTACAATTTATTGATCCTATACCGTTTATCTTTTCGGTTAGGTAACTTATAAAGAATTCAAATGTTTTTACAAAATAAAGTAAATAAACATGGAAAGTCAATTTCCAAAATAGTTCAATATGATAAATTTATCTTTCAAATATCAATTATATATTTTACATATGTTTATCGCTTTCGCTGGACTGTGGAGTTAGTAATTATTTTAATAATGTCCATCATGAGTCATCCCTCACTAGGTTTGTGTTATTTGTATTTTATTTATTATATATAGTCTCTGGATGGGCTTACCAGTGGAATTGCGTTTGCACTTATCTGTTAAGTTGAGAAACATCCGACTATAGCCAGGATCACACAATGTCTGGATCTCCAGGCCGGGGAAAACAGGGTGGCTAGTTCTATGAACCTTGAGAACGTTCGCACCACAGAGTCCCACCGAAGTGGATGTCTCGTACAATCTTGGTAGTTGCAGGATGAAACTTAGAACAAAATCAAACACAACCTCTATATGTTCCATCACTACCCTATCATCACATACAAGGGACATGACGAACAGTGTCAGACATTGTGCTAACATATGCACAGGACAATTTACTTCGACACCACTCACAACCAGTTCAATGTGACTACACTTTCCTTATAAATCCTAAGTTAGATCCATTTGTCCATGATCCGCTTCCATACAATGATTTGGTCTATTATAAACTACTAAGTAACACCTTGATCGATTGATTACAACAATTCCTGTCAATCCTTCCTTAGGTTCCTGATAAATGTCATTCCTTTAAGAAATACTCCTTCAAATACATTATCAAACTTACAGTCGTATTTTTGCAATCATTCTCAATTATTCTACACATTTCACAATGCTGGCTTTCGTCTCTAAATGTCAACAAATGCTTGCGTTTCAGCCGGCAGCACACTCGTCCTGTAATATTTCTTAACACATACCACACCTTTCTAACGCAAAAGTGGATTAATCACAGGACAATTACATAATTATATATATATATATATATATATATATATATATATATATATATATTCTTTCTTACCCTCAGGCAATACACACAAGCTGTAACAGGCTGTTAATGGGCATCTAGGTCTGCTTAGGCAGATGCAGTGGCAAAGTATATGACAGTAACACTTTTACCGCTCTCTTCTGTTCAGCTTGCTTTTTTGAAAAAGTAGTGGCCTCAATTCAGCCAAGTTCAAGGACTTATATACTACCGCATCCTCCCTCTCGGATGGCATGGGGTAAAAGCGGTGTTAAAAATCAAAAACTGAGGCGTATTTTTGCCTTCTGTTCAATTAGCAAATTTTTAAATATTCATTATCTTTCTTAATTCTTGGCCGATTTTGATCATTTAAAGCTAGAATTATACTGTGAATTTATCTCTACCGTCCCATGTAATAATAATTATTTAGGTAGCAAAATGCATTTAAATCTATGCAGACTTTAACTAACTAAATTGGGGACTACCCTGATGTATTGATGTCATTTAAAACGATCTTTCTATCTAACTAAACTACTATTCGAGGAAGTCTTTGCACCTACCTCTAAAGTAACATTCCCGTTGTTGAAACATCTATACCTTTCCGTTTAAACATCTTTAGTCCTTAAGAAATTAAATAACTTCTTATTATCATTTACACAAAATGGGCCTCCATGTTAAGCATAAAATGTTCCAGTATACACACCAAGAAGGGAGCGTTTTCATTGGCTATTGTATCGGTTCGTTTTCCCATAGTATTGCGTGCGGTAAATATGATCGTGTTGTAAGACAGACCAAATCACGACAGCAATGTTAGTAATGGACAGTCAAAATACTGTCAAGTTTGAAAAAATATTACTGAATAAAAGAACAAGGAAAAGAAAAATGTAAACCTGAAGAAAATGAGCGCAAAAAAAAAAATAGAGAAAAAGAACGTGAAGAAGAACATCGCTAACAACAACAAAAGCTGCAGCAACGGAGAGGAGTACTGCCGTGACACTGTACACGAAATAACAAGGACATTTTAAAATTATTAACTCAGCCAAGTTAAAAACTTAACGGATAAGCAGTACGCAACTTTGTTCGTGCAAAAAAATTAACGAAAATTAAAAAGAATATTGGAGGAAACAAAGGAAAATAAAAAATGTAGCTCATGATCGAGATGAGAAAGAAAATGAATTAAAAATGCAAATCGTTATACAAGTTGGTACCATGATTAAACTTGTTACATGTATTTTGTTGGTTTATTCTTCTCAGCGATGACAAGAAGATTCACATCATAACTCATTGAGAATGACGGAAAAAACATCGTGCTTGTTGTCGAACAACCACAACGGGCTGTGGAATTCAGGACAATATGTTGTATACAACAAAACTGTTACTTTCACAAACACCTCAGTTTACAAGAATGGATACAACCAGGAACGAATCTGAAAAGCTGCAACCAAAATGGAGTGGATTCAATTCCCAAGCAGGCGGAAAAATCGAGGGGGAGGATAGAGTGTAGAGGAGATAAAAGGGCCGAAACATTGTATGACGCGGGAATCATCTGATGATCAGATCGCCTCCTGTTGTTACAATCTGTTTAGAGTTTCCTGTGTATGTAGCTCAGTCAACCTGTGAATCAACATAATGAGAAAAGAGAGCTATAAGTTCGTACGGACATCCTGTAAGGATGAACGCTAGTCACCCGGCGCATAGCACGTAACCTCAGAATGGCGAAAACCAGCTAAGAGAGAACGAAACAAAAACAGATGAATCGAACAGGTGACAGTCTTCTCAAAGAAAAACAGTATGATAGCACACCAGGTACTGAATAGAAAAGCAATACGCAACCCACATGCCACGCTTCCGAGCCTAATGGAAGATAGAGAAAATGATAGCGGTCATACAAACATTTTTTTTTCTTTCTGTGTGTCATATGCTGTTGGGAGTGACGCAATCAGCAATGTCTCTGTACAATTTGCAGTGCTTACATCTCTATCAACTCTGCTGTTCTCTCCCATACAATGCGGTTAAACTATCTAGTGTCTTCTCTCATTGTTGGTAAAGACTTGAGGATAATTTAAAAAAACATTTACTGGCAACAAACAGCAACTGTAAGAATTATAAGCCAAATAGGAACGTTTCAGCAAGTAAAAAATGGTGTCAGGCAGGGATGTGTGATGTCACCGAATCTTTTCAATCTGTGCAGTGAAAATATAATGAGATCCCTAGAGGACATGCCAGGAATATAATTTGGCGGACATAATATAAAGAACTTCAGATACGCTGATGATACTGTCTTTATAACAACAAGTGAAAAGAAGTTGCAGGAAATGGTTGATACAAGTGACCGCCTTAATAGCAAAATGACAGAAGTAATGGTCGTCTCAAGGAAAACAGCTTCCACAGAATGCACTTTCAAAGTAAATGGAAGTTCTAAAAAATGTCAATAGATTCAAATACCTGAGCACATTAATAACAGCGGATGGAAGATGCATCTCAGAAGTGAAGAGCAGAGTACGCAAAAACAGCATTATATAGAATGAAGGGTATTTTATGCAACGGTTCTTTGTCAATGAAAGTAAGAAAGAGAGTTCTTCAGTGTTATATAGAACCAATTCTGGCATATGGAAGTGAGTCATGGACAATTAGTAAACAAGTAGGCAAAGCACTAGAGGCCGTAGAGATGATGTGATTTCACAGAAGAATGTTAAAAATACCATGAACAGCCAAAAAGAGTAATGATAATGTCCTGAAAGAGGCCAATGTGCAAACGAAGCTTTCCACGACTGTCACGGATTGTCTCTCCTGCTTTGCAGTAGTGGTCCAACAGTGGCCAAAACTCAAGTATCTAATATGGGTCGTCAAAGGTGTCTACCTTCGCACAAGATTACTCTTGGCAGAGTGGTAGATAGAAGGATAATGATGCTTCTATCTCAAGGGAGATTTCACAAGATATTCAGAAAAGCGAGAACAATGGCTGAGCACGATCACTCTATGATCTGCCGACAACTTTTGTGAAGGATTAAGCAATTATTAATTTTAGCTCGTCAAGCCCCAACCCTGATTTACTCAGTGGGATTTTTATTATTATGGTATAGCTCTATTTAGAGTGTATTTAGTAAATTGACTGAGACAAACATGCAGAGGTATTTAAAATGATTAAATCGAAGTTAAATTTGTATAATTACAAATAACAAATGTAATAATCATTTAGGTTTAACAAGGATTTAAAAGAATGAATAATGTTTTTGAGAAAGGTTTTCTGCTTCGGCTTTTTCGTGCTCTCTGACCATCCTTCTCTCTTTCCTTTCAGCCGCTTTCTCTGCTTTGCCTTGTTCGGTTTTAACCGAACTAAGCACAAAATCTGTCAGAGTTTGACCAGTCATGCCCAGTTCCTTCGCGACATTCAGATAAAAAGTGTGAAGATTTTGGGACTCTGCCATTCTGAGCAAAATGTATGTTTACAAAGCTACACAATATTAATTGCTACTCAACCAGTAAAACTACAAGTTTACAACACTTAATTAGCCACACCAAGTGAACTTCTTATTTATTTAACTTTTAGTTAAAAAATTTTTGTTTCTTTCTGATTATTCAATTGTTCTTTATACAGTTTACTTTTACTGTTATTTATACATGCAATGTATGCTCAGTCTTACTATAATTACACTCTGATAATATTCTTTCAGTAAATCTGAAATTTATGCCAGTCAGGTCTAGGAGAATAACTAGACATGTTCTATCATCTGGGACGAGGTCTGCAAGTTGTTTTAACAAACATGTCAGTTCGAGTTCAATAATCCCGGACGAGCTACAAATTTGTCAGGAATTGCATCCCTTGCTTTGCAGTAGTGGTCCAACAGTGGCCAAAACTCAAGAGTATCTAATATGGGTGTCTACCTTCGCACAAGATTACTCTTGGCAGAGCGATAGATAGAAGGATAATGATGCTTCTATCTCAAGGGAGATTTCACAAGATATTCAGATAAGCGAGAACAATGCTGCATTGGCTGAGCACTTTAACTCTATGATCTGCCGAGATCTTTTGTGAAGGATTAAGTAATTATTAATTTTAGCTCGCCAAGCCCCCACTCTGATTTACTCAGTGGAATTTTTATTATTATGGTATAGCTCTGTTTAGAGTGTATTTAGTAAATTGACTGAGACAAACATGCAGTACATTTAAAATGATTAAATCGAAGTTAAATTGTATAATTACAAATAACAAATGTAATAATCATTTAGGTTTAACAAGGGTTTAAAAGAATGAATAATGTTTTTCAGAAAGGTATCATCACTGTTGTGATAGGATAAACGTTTTAAAAGGAGTTCACGTGGCAGCTTATAGGTTTCACTTATCTGCCACTGGTAGGTTCTGCTCCCGCTGATGGGTTGGTAAACTGATTACTGATAACGCTCGTCGCTGGTCAAGGATTTAAGGCGTAGCACGTTCCCAGAAGTGTCAGGGAGTGTCTACAAAGTTGGTCCCTCGTCTTAAAGCTCAGGCCACTGTTCCTTTCTTGCTCCAGAGATAGTACCCTCAACTGGTACCACCACCACCAACAACTATGGTAAAAGAATAGAAACGAACGCTCTTCTGATTATTCCCGACACATACTTATGTGTCCCCTTTCTCTTATTCCACCATCCCATCTATCTCAGAATTTACCCTTGATGAGAATTAAACTTAATCCCTCGAGAGAAAGCATTCTTTACATTTAAATTGATTTTATATTGATAGCTTTATATTGATTTTACATTTAAATGAAAAGGTTAATAGTACAGATAGAATATGTTAACATTTACATCTCCATTGACTGAAAAGTGTTCACAATATAAATTGAATATGTTTTCATTGATATCTACACTTGTTGAAAAGATTGCAACTTTAATTAATTTTAAAGTGAATATGTTTACATAGACATTTACACTCGATTGAAAATGTAACTATTAAACTTAGAATGTACATCATTTCTTTCATCTTTCCCTCCCTCATCCATTTGGAACTTGGGACAATTTATGCTTTTAGTTCTCTGTAAGAACCTAGCAATAAAGCAGTCACCAATTCTTGCAGTGGTGTTCATGAAATCATCATTCTATACGCTGAGGTTGCCAGACTCAAATGACTTGGACCTCCACTAGCGATTTTCACACATTAACATTCACAGGGTAATATATACATATTAGTTCACATGTTAGTAATGAAAAATGTAGAATTTAAAATGACAACTTACGCCAATCCTGGCTCACAGACCTTTTGCTCAGATGAATGAAGTTAAGGCACTTGAAAGGCCTCTTACACATGTTCTTGGGTGTCGTTACTTTTACAAGATAATTCCCTATGATTCCGTGTGTTATCAGTTTCCTCAGTTCCTGTTTCCTTTTTAAAATCATAGAGATGTCCTGGGCTGTTTCGTAAGTCAGTCAAGATTCTCCAAGAAAAGGTGTCCCGTTTGATAAATGGAATTCTGAATTCTAACTTCTGGCAAGGAATAGTTGTGTCGTCTTTGGCAAGCGATTTCTCACAGTGAATTAAGACTGCGAAAAGGTCCGGTTATATTGCGAGTCCAACCCACGCATCTGTTTGTTATGAAGTTACTCAGAGCTCCAATCATTTCAAACATGCTTGTTGGGTGGGGTAATTTTAAAATATTCCGACATGGAATAATTTTGCGCGTGGTGCAAAGGTCACGTATCCCATATATGGCAATAAAACATCCAACTGCCTGGCAGGCAAACTCACCAACCCATGTGTAAACTCATACGACAATGTGTTTCAGATGTAACAACATATTACTTTCAGATAAAGTAATGTCTACGTGAAAATCGGACAGGAAACGATTATGCCATTCGTGTCTGTTTAAAATGTGTTGCACAGACGAGTAATCTTGCTATCTGTCGCTTGAGCACACAACTCTACGCGAAAACTAAGCAGACCAATACGAGTTTTGCCTGCAATAATCTCGGCAAAGCTGTGCCGCGCCTAGCAAATGTGATGCATTATCACCAACAAGGAGTGTCAAATGTTTTGACAATATCAAATATCTGCTACATAACATAGAAAGAAAAAAGTGCTGATCATGGAAAAGCACGCAATTAGTCAGTACAACAAATTAAAATGAGTACTGCCGGAGTGAAAGAGAGATCGAGAAGGGGTTACCCCAAATCCATCTCGTCACAATGACTTGCGTCATATATATATATATATATATATATATATATATATATATATATATATATATATATATATATATATATATATATATATATATATATATATATATATATATATATATACTGAAGCACATTAAAAACGCACCACTATTATATATACTGATGCCGAGAAGCTGGAAAAAAAGTGTGGGAATGGATTTTCCCCGTGTTTGTCATGAGGTAGAGAGCGAATGGCTGCTGGAATGGAAAGTGCATGATTCAACCCACGGGTTTGTGTACAGACTACATGAAAACAATGAAAGTTACACGTGCAACACGATTCCCAACAGCTATTACCCTGAAAATGTGTACGCGTTGTGGCAGTATACTCGGTATAAAAAGGCCGTTGAGACAAAACACCCGTACATGTGCTTGAAATGCCACGACTATCTGAAAACGACCGTCAACGAGCCATTGGTATGTTGAAGACCGGAATGAGCTCGCGGGCCATTGCCAGAAGGATGAATTGCCACCACAGCACTTATGTACGTTTCAATGAACGTTACGGAACCACTGGCAGTGCCCGGGATAGACTTCGGAGTGACCAACCACGAGTTACTACCCCTGCGCAAGATCGTCATATTGTGCTGAGTCACCTAAGGAATCGTTCTCTCCCGGCAAGTCAAACAGCAAGAGCAATAGTGGGTAGACGTGGGCAAGTCTCTCGAATGACAGTCATACGACGATTCAGAGATACAGGCCTTACTGCAAGACGACCTTGTGTTGGGCCAAACTTGACTCAGACATCGTCAGCAGCGCCTGCAATGGGCAGAGCAACATGTCAGATGGACTAGACTGCAGTGGAATGCTGTCCTATTCTCAGACGAGGGCAGATTCAACATATCCTTTGCTGTTGGACGTATGCGGATTTGGCGACGGTAGGGAGAGCGCTTTGCAGAATTCTGTGTTGGTCAGCACAACCGATTTGGAGGTGGCAGTATTCACATTTGGGGAGGATTCAGTTTTCACTATCGCTTTGCCTCTTCACGTCTTCCGTGGAAATGTTAATGCTGTGACATATCGAGATGAGGTTTTGGATGCATTGGTTGATCCTGCGTTCACAAATTATCCAGACTTGCAGCTTCTCCAGCAGGATAACGCACGTGCGCACACCGCATGCATTATGCAGCAATATCTACAGCAGCAGAACATTGTGACGATTGATTGGCCTGCCCTATCACCAGACATGTCCCCTATAGAACATCTGTGGGACGAGCTTGGACGCAGAGTCTACAGGCAAGGTTCCCCAGCTAATCTGCAACAGCTCGAAGCTGCTCTTACACGTGAATGGGACTTGATTCCCTGGAATTTCCTTCAGAGACTTGTGCGTTCCATGCGGAGCCGCTGCCAAGCTTGTTTGCAAGCACACGGTGGACATACCAGATACTGAGGATAGTGTAAATGAATTTTTTTTATTGGTTGCATTTTTTTGTTTTCTCCCTTGGCTGCACAGAATGCAATGAATTTCATAACAATCAAATGTACAAATTAATGACCAGCATGGATTCATAGGAAAATGAATAAAGATTCCAAATATGTAAACTTGTAAACACTTATATTTACATTTCACACTCTGTTTCTGGATTATACAGGTGGTGCGTTTTTAATGTGCTTCAGTATATATATATATATATATATATATATATATATATATATATATATATATATATATATATATATATATATATATATATATATATATATATATATATATATATATATATATATATATGAGTGGAGTCTGAGACGTCTCAATACCTGAGATGTATATATATATATATATATATATAATTTACGTAATCTGGGATCGCTAAATTGCAGTTGCACTGTATGTATGTATTTGCGTGTGTGTGTGTGTGTGTGTGTATTTATATATATATAGTCCTTAAATGAAACAAGTAGTGCGCTGTATATTATTATGGTCATTATCATCATTTTCTTGTATGTTTCTTACGGAGCACGGACCCACCACTGTAGCTGGTTCTCTTGCAGAAAGCCTACATCAATCATTGGCTCACGTCTGCTGCAGGAATTTCTGTGCCAAGCTGTTTTACATGACGAGGTTGCCAGCCCCATGTATAGCCTAATATTAGTCGCCTGATCATACTTAGGATCAATCATCATCACCTCTGGCGACAATCATCATCAGCTCTGGCGACAATCATCATCAGCTCTGGCGACAATCATCATCAGCTCTGGCGACAATCATCATCAGCTCTGGCGACAATCATCATCAGCTCTGGCGACAATCATCATCAGCTCTGGCGACTGTGCAGTAGAAATTAAAAGAAGACTTGCAATTGCCTCACATAAACTAATACAGATGAAAAACCTATGGCAAGGCACAAGCAAAGAAACAAAGCTACAACTGATCAGAGCATGTATATTCCCAGTAGCAACATACGGCTGCGAGACTTGGACACTCAATAAAACAGTTGCAAAAAAGATTACATCATTCGAAATGAAATGCTACAGAAGGATGTTGAGAATACCCTGGACAGAAAAAAAGACCAACAGAGAAGTACTGCACTCACTAAACGTACAGGAACATTGGCTCCTAAATACCATCGCAATAAGGAAGCTGACATTTTTCGGTCATATAAAAAGACAAAATACACTTGTAGTATGGAAAAATTAGTGATGGAAGGCATGGTCCCTGGAAAAAGGGGAAGGAGTCGACTTAGACGACGGTGGACCCAGGACATCACAGAGAGTCTGAACTTGTTTTTGGTTGATGCTGGTCGACTTGCCCAAAATCGTGATGCGTTCAGAGCAGCTGTAATAGAAACAACGTTCTGGAGAGAATACGTCACATGATGAATCATGGCTGGCGATCTCACCATGTTACTCAGATCGCAACAGAAGCATTCCACTCCGGCAAGAGAATGTGAATGTTTTGTGAAGGCTTGCTGCAATGTGGTCATTTGTAGTGGTGGTCCCAGGCTCTATAGGTAGCAAAAAGGAACATGATGATGATAGATTGCTATTCTAACAGGATTATCACTTATCTGAGATAGGAAAGGGAAGGGGGGGGGGAGGAGATTCAACGTTTAAACATTACAGGTGCTTCTCGAGGCAAAGTTATCGAGTTTGACACAATGTAACATCACGGTCCAGTCTACCCAGCTGTAAATGGGTATCTGACTCTACTTTTACTTTATGAATGGCAAAGATAGCGACCAGTCACCAAACCTGTTAACGCTGAGACCTAGAATATGTGAAGTCTTTAACACTTCACATCCCTTCTGCAGTATCTGCTATGAGAATACCTTTACCTTGAACACAAGTGTATGCCCACCACAAATGAAGGCACGGACAACTCTAGAATCTTCCGGGCTATTATATTTAGTAGAGTGCCTGCTTCAGTTTCATTACCTTCTCCCCTCTGATGGTATGGCACAGGTGCAAAGCCAAGTTTCATGCCTACATGTTTCAAGAGTGCGTGGCTTATTTTTTTTTTTTTAATTTCTTGCTGTTGTTTAAGCTTGTTGTGCCTTCCGGTGCAGATTATCAACACATACCTGTTTATCATGATGTGTCACTTTAATTTTTTGTTAACTTAAAATCCTTTTAGATAAAGAAATTATAGGATCACCTTTCCCTCAGACCTTGTTGAAAGAGCCGACTAAGTAAGATCGGGCATGGAGCTGACATCATCATGATGTAACACCAAAACAACATCGTGATGTAACACTAAAACATCATCATGATGTAACATTAATACAACATCATGACGTAACACTAAAACAACATCATGACGTAACACTAAAACAACATCATGATGTAACACTAAAACAACATCATGATGTAACACTAAAACAACATCGTGATGTAATACTAACTGCTACAGAGACTACTACTACAACGGCATGTGAAATTCTCTGGCGCAAGCTTCATCCAAGAAAGCCAACTGCAATTTCGGCCCCTTACTTTTTTTTACAGAGTGAGCAAGGAGAAAGAAGAACACAAAGAATATGTTTGTGCTATACGAACGAAAGTTCTTAAACAGATGGCACAAGACGGGAAGATGATGAAGTGATTCTATTTTTTCAAGAGAAATTATTTTCATCATCATCCGTTAGCTCCCGCGGAGCATAGACCTTCAACAAATACTTTCTAAACCTGCCTGTCCTACTTTATCACTTTCATTTCTGACTTCAGTTCTTTTGTCCTTGTGTTTTTCGGTCGCCCTCTGACTTTCTTAACCATGCTATTTTCAGAACAAGGAGCGCCATGTAATTCTATCAATGGTTTCCTCAATGTGTGTGTTCTATCCATCGTCAGTTCAGTCAGCGTCCTTCTCTCATCTCCTGCTCCACAGGCACCTGTCTAATTCTTGTCATCAGTTCCACATTGGTCATCTTATCTTGCCATTTCAATCCTTTTTTCTAAGCATCCACACATTTATAAATGTACGTAACTTCTTGGTAGTACATTTTGTTGGTCTCAATTTTTCAAGCCATACAGTAGAACTGACTTCACATCTGAATAGTAATGAATGACTGAATGAGGACTACATTTAGAATAAATATATTTCAATCAATCTGACAATGTTAAAAAGTTTGATTAACTTCTAAAGCAACGAGAAAAAGATAAGATCCCCAAAGCTAAAAGCTTTGAGTGCACTTTATTTCTGCTTCACTTTCCATGAGTGCGCACGAATTTAGTTAATTAAGACAAGTGGAATTAACGGATACAGATAAGATGCTGGAAATGTGACTGATTGCGCGCGGGGTTTATTGATCAATTAAAAACAACAGGGCATGTTTAAACAGCAGACATTGGGAATTATGCGAAACTGTTTGTCATTGTTAGAGAAACGAAGTTTTTGTTGAGAATATGAGCATGTTTGAACTGAGGGTTTGCTCTTGAGGGTTGAAATATAATTGCAAGAAATTGTTCCTGTACGAGGCGCGCAGCCAAAACCAATAGAGCGGAGGATTAAAGCTAAGAGAAGGAACATTGTATGGATTTGCATAGAGAGTTTTATAATCCTTTGCTCTTCTACAGCTGGCGGTTTGTGGTAAACAAACAGGAACATGGATTATACTTGGATCTTTTTGTTACTCGTTCATAATCATCCCTCTTCTGTGATTGTAAAAAGATGTACGCCTACACTCGGTCATTCTCATGTTTTAATACTGATTCTTATGTTTTCAAAGAGAAACAGGGGGGATGGGGGGGTGTGGAAGAGAGAGACTCCAGTGAAGCAGAATCTTCGAATAAATATTGTAAGGAATCCTGGTAATAGCATTATAAGACAGTCATTGTTCTGGAGAGAGAGAGAGAGAGAGAGAGAGAGAGAGAGAGAGAGAGAGAGAGAGAGAGAGAGAGAGCGAGAGAGAGAGCGAGAGAGAGAGAACGAATAAACGAACTTTATTTTCAAAGGATTGAGACTTGGGCACGCAGGCCCGTCTGACATTCTGCCCTTCCTTTCTCTCGTCTTTTATACTGATTTCATTTATTCTCACATACATTTTACCCATCAATTCAAGGAATTCAACGCGGTAAAGGTAAAATAATAGCATACTCACATTCACAGTATCTAATTATAAACATGAAATAAAATATGTTGAAAAGTACAAACTAAGTATTACCATGAAACAAAATATGTTGAAAAGCACTAACATCATCATTAAACCTACATTCGATATTAAATCATTTGTTCGAGAGAGAGAAAGAGAGAGAGAGATCTCGATAAACAATGAGAGAGAGAGAGAGAGGGAGAGAGAGAGATAAAAAATAAACAAGGAGAAAAGAAGTGAGGACATATATGAAGGAGATAAATCAATCCATCAATCAATACCCTTTAGCTCCCCAAGGAGAATAAGCCTTCAACAAACATATGCCAAGTCCTCCTGTCACGTGTCAACATAGACCTTCAACAAACATATGCCACTTGTTCCTGTCACGTGCCATCAGTCCAAGTTCTGTCCACGTCTTCCTCATCATATTCACTTATGTCTCCAGCTCTCTTCTCCGTGTGTTTTCTACTATACCTCTGCCTCTTGGGCATTCTAGAATAAGGACTGCCTTGTAATGCTATCCACAGGTTTCCTCAATGTTTATCCAATCCATCGCCATCGTCTTCTTCTAGAGTCATCTCTTCACTGTGGTGGGCACTGTCTTCCTCACGTCCTGAGGACAACACCATTTCGCCGGTGACCATTTTCTTCCTCTGTATGCTCTTCCACCTTGTCTCGCTTTGACCCATGATATCAACCCTGTAATTCTTCATTTCTGCTGCTACTCGTGTAATTCTCCCCTGTTCATTTAGAGTGGGAACGTTCGAGGTGCCAATGCTGGAGATTTTCCTAGACGAAAAAAGATTAACCGGCAACCCAGCGTCCTTTCGACGTTCTGTGTTGCTTCAAATGGGATAAAGGAGACATGGAAACCTTGAACGGGTGGCACAGAAGAGGAAAATCTGGCAGCAATTTGTGATAGCGTACGCTCCTCGGTATGCCAAGCAGGCAAAGAATGAATGTTTAAATAATTATCAAATAATGTGAGATCTCAAGAATGAATGTTTCAATAACTATCAAATAATGGTGAGACCGCGAGAATGAATGTTTCAATAACTATCAAATAATGGTGAGACCGCGAGAATGAATGTTTCAATAACTATCAAATAATGGTGAGACCGCGAGAATGAATGTTTCAATAACTATCAAATAATGGTGAGACCGCGAGAATGAATGTTTCAATAACTATCAAATAACGTGAGATTTTCAAGAATGAATGAATTCATGAATGTCTCTATTTTCGCTTCTCAACAAGCATGGAACTGTCACTACAGCGTGTCTCCTAGCAGAAAGTCTACAAGAGATCATATGCTTCTACGCTGGTGGTCTCTATAGTAATTTGTTTAACATGATGAGTTGCTAGCCTCACACACAACCTGACCTTAGTCGTCTTGACGAGTTGCTTCATGAGAACACTGATCATATTACTTTTTTGTTGCATCTGAGACCCGGGAAAACCCATGTGGTAAAAATAACCTGAACCATCGTCACAAAAACAGACTTATCTCGTCTGTCTCCAATTGAGTAAATCATGAAAACAATTAATGTGGGCCAACAATAATGATTTTGAGATTGAATTTAACCATGCCCTCAACAAATTAAAAGTATGGCATGGGGTCGGAGTGGCAAAGAGGCACGGCGTCCGCCTCGAGTTCTCGAGGTACCGAGTTCGATTCCCAGTTGTGGGAATATAATTAATGGAAAAATGTTTTTCAGGACCCAGCGGTCCTAATGATGTCATTACACCCCATTCCCCCAGTGACATCGGATGCCTAGCCTTCTCGAATAAGGGCCAAAAAATAGGAGGTCCCGTGTGCAAGTTGCGCACGTTAAAAATCCCACAGCAGTTGGAAATCGTAAAGAGTACAAATTTAAAAATTAGAAACCTACCCACAACAAAAATATTTATAGAATGTGTGATTCCTATATACACACATCGGGATTCTCGCCGGTGCTACGGAGTTCGTGCAGTGTGCTGAGATCCTCCTAGTATCCTTTAAGGGAGGAGATCTGAGCACTTATGGAGTAGTCCGTGTGAAAGGGCGTCAACTTTATGAGACAAATAGATGTGGTTATATGAAGGAAGTCTGAGACTGACAGTCAAATTTATGAGAGGAATAGAAGACATAAAATGGGCTCATCAATAATAATCAATATGCGGCAAATATCACAAATGTAATTACTTGCTTCACCGTCACACATCATTACCATATAGGTCTCTAAGGAGCTTATGCGGTTAACAAATCTGTACCAGATCCTCCTGAACTATGCCATACTCTCAAGATGGTGACACGTCTACACTGTTCCTTTCATTTCTCTGTGTGTGTGTGTGTGTGTGTGTGTGTGTGTGTGTGTGTGTGTGTGTGTGTGTGTGTGTGTGTGTGTGTGTGTGTGTGTGTGTGTGTGTGTGTGTGTGTGTGTGTGTGTGTGTGTGTGTGTGTGTGTGTGTGTGTGTGTGTGTGTGTGTATTGGTGCCACCAGGACGTGCACTGACGCCATTGAATATAACCTATATTGGGTTGTAGCAAGTGTGTATGAAGTGGATTGGAAGAAACAAAAAAAAATTAACATTGACAAATATAAAGGACGTAATACTCACGGAATTCTTTGTCCACATACATGATTTTTTTCTAGTCGAACAAATGAACTTATGCATACATTTGCCAAACTTTTTCAAACACCGGATGTCGCTCTGCGGACATGCTGGACATTCTGGTTCCTGTGTAAATGCGCATGCCCGACATGAGGTATGCTGGCATTTTCCATGGCACTCGACAATTGTGTCTGCAACATCGCTGGGGAAAAGAAAAGAAAATTATGCTTTGCACTGTCTTTTCAATACTTGATTGTTCATTGTGTTATCAATACTTGATTGTTCATTGTGTTATCAATACTTGATTGTTCATTGTGTTATCAATACGTGATTGTTCATTGTGTTATCACTACTTGATTGTTCATTGTGTTATCAATACTTGATTGTTCATTGTGTTATCAATACGTGATTGTTCATTGTGTTATCAATACTTGATTGTTCATTGTGTTATCAATACTTGATTGTTCATTGTGTTATCAATACTTGATTGTTCATTGTGTTATCAATACTTGATTGTTCATTGTGTTATCAATACTTGATTGTTCATTGTGTTATCAATACTTGATTGTTCATTGTGTTATCAATACTTGATTGTTCATCGTGTTATCAATACTTGATTGTTCATTGTGTTATCAATACTCGATTGTTCATTGTGTTATCAATACTTGATTGTTCATTGTGTTATCAATATTTCCTTTTTCGCTTCTATGGAGCACGGAGCCACCACTGCAGCTCTTCTCTTTGCAGGAAGTCTGTATCAAATCATTAATGTGCTCTTAGACAGTTTGCTCTACAAGACGGGGTTGCCATCCCCAAGCACAGCCTCATTTTAGTAACCACTTACGACATGTAATAAGGGAGCAGTAGTTCTATTCTTTCTTTGTTTCCTCAAGACCCCCCCCCCCCCCCCGGTGTTGTACCAGACATTATTATGCCGACCTGTACTAAGTACACCCTTCAAAAACAGCCAGTATATCCTTAACCATTGGTTCTCAATCTCGGGTACGCGTACCCCTTAAGGAAAAATATAAGCTTGTCAAGGGGCAACTGAGAATATCTGATCTATCACTAGATAACTAGGGGGGGGGGGGGACGACATACTGGAGACTTAAAATGATATACGGGTATCTCTTCAAAAACAAACAAACAAAAATATACCAAGAATAACATGTTTGGTTGTGTGACGGTATTTGCCTCCCCTGCTTCGCAATAGTGGTCCAATAATGACCAAACTTAGAGTGATGAGGGTCTTCAACGGTATCAAGATGACTCTTGGCAGAGAAAAAATAGAAGAATGATGCTTCTATTTAAGGGAGGGTCACGGGATTTTAAAGAAAAACAAGCATAACAGCTGAGATCATCTAAGCTGTCACTTATTATTCTCCCGACCCTTCTGTGAGGTAATATACTCGTATTTTCGCTCGTATTTCTGAGCCCCAGCTGAAGGTGATTCAGCAACTAGTAATCTAATAGCTCTATCTAGTTATGTATTTAGAACTGTATGAGTAAAACGGGTGAACTTCGCTCAATAGTGATTAAACCAACTATAGTTTACAGTTACAGATAAGCAGGTCTGATAAAGTGATGGGTGATAATGATGGTGTTGATAACACTGACAAACAACATTTTTCTTTCTTATATAAGAATAAGTGTTCTTAGGTCAGTTTCTTGCGCTGATTTCAAATCTGAAATCCGTTTATCTCTATCACGTCGGGTTCTTAAGATATTTGTGAATAAATATATTTTTGGGAAACCGTTATTTGCTCCGTTTCATTTTTACTATATAACTTATTAAAAATTAATAAAATGCAAAATAATTCTACTTTTTATACTGCTAAAAGATGCATGACATATGTTACGCTATTTTTCAAATAGTTACTGTATTTTGAAATAATTCTGAGCGAAATATGGCTTCTAGAAGTTGTAGAAATTCGGCTGATCTGTTCTGTTACGTGTGCGGATATTTTACCGATCGTGTTCACCAGAAAAACTTTACACCATTACTAAAGAAAGCATATGAACTTTATTTCGATTCGAAAGTTGATGATGCAAATAAATCTTGGAAGCCAAATGCAGTTTGTTCGACTTGTTCAAATACATTGGCAGGTTGGTTACGAAAATCGCCGAAGCATAAGTCGATGCCTTTTGGAGTGCCAGTAATATGGCGTGAACCGACAAATCACGCTACTGATTGTTACTTCTGCTTGACAAATATCCATGGTTTCACTTTTAAAACTAGAAAGTCTGTGGTTTATCCAAATATTGAATCGGTTTCGAAACCAGTGCCTCATGATCCAATCACGTGTCCGATCCCAGTTCCACCAGAACAATATCCGTTGGACGTGAATGAACCATCAGAAAGTGATAGTTTACCTGCTTTAGAAACTAATTCTGACTCGGATTATATACCGGTGAATGATGGTGTTCACTTAATTAACCATTCAGAACTTTCAGATCTAATACGTGATCTCGCTCTTACCAAAGGACAAGCGGAATTACTCGGTTCGCGACTCAAAGAATGGAATCTTTTAGCGCCCAATACTCCGATATCTAAATTTCGTCATAGACACAGAGAACTTGTTCAATACTTTGAGATGGATGATGACATTTGCTATTGCAAAGATGTAAACGGTCTAATGGTGCACCTCGGTCATGAGCACATAGTCAACGAATGGCGACTTTTCATCGACTCTTCCAAGACTAGTCTAAAAGCCGTGTTATTGCATAACGGAAATTTATTTTCATCAATTCCAGTCGCCTGCTCTGTTCATATGAAAGAAACTTATGACAATATGGCTATACTTTTGGCAAAAATAAAGTACAATGACTACCAATGGCGGATTTGTGGAGACCTAAAGGTCATTGCAATTCTCACGGCATGCAGACTGGGTATACTAAATTTTGTTGCTTCCTATGTGAATGGGACAGCCGCAACAGACAGGAACATTATGCAAGAAAGGTGTGGCCTATCAGGGATCGTATGCAGCTCGGGCATAAAAATGTAATACACGAGCCATTAGTTAACAAAGACAGCATCATTTTACCACAGTTACATATAAAGTTGGGGCTCGTGAAGAATTTCGTAAAAGCGTTAGATAAAACGAGCAAAGCTTTCACTTATCTTCGAGAAAAGTTTCCGCAAGTTAGCGATGCAAAGATAAAGGAAGGTATCTTTGTAGGACCTCAGATTAGGAAAGTTATTGCAGACAAACAATTCGAGAACTTGTTACATGGTAGTGAACTTCGCGCATGGATGGCATTCAAATCGATCGTCGATAACTTTCTGGGAAATCACAAATCTGTCGACTATGTGCATATTGTTAAGCAGTGCATAGATGCATACAGAATTATGGGCTGTAACATGTCCCTCAAAATCCATTTGCTCGATTCGAGTCTTGACCTTTTCCCTGACAACCTTGGCGAAGTCAGCGATGAACATGGAGAACGATTCCATCAAGATATCGCCGTAATGGAGTCACGTTATCAAGGACGGTGGAGTGTGACCATGCTTGCCGATTATTGTTGGATGCTTCATCGCAATGTACCACATGCCATTCACCGACGAAAGTCGACTGCAAAGAAATTCAAGCCTAGATAACTGTTATACTTCTTGTACGAATGATGTTGTAATACTATATGCGTTGTTAAAAAACTTCAATTGCGTATTTCTAGAGATCCCGACCTGATAGAGAAAAACGGTTTGCAGATTTAAAAACAGCGCATTAAAATTGAACAGAAAAACATAGAAATGTTAGAGAAAGAAAAAAAATTTTTTTTTTGTTAGACAGTGTAATCTCTCATAGATTAACAATGTAAAATATAGAAAGTTGTTTATAAAAAAGAATCGATGATATTTGTCACCATCGGATGGTTTAAACTGTTGTGGAAAATTTGGAAAAGTGGGAAATGTTCTTTGGCTGCTCTGTTATGATACTTAGCTTCCAGTGTGCGGTCGGTTGGCGTCTTCTTCAGCTGCTGTTGGTTCCCACAGGTGCCTTGGGCTGGAGGCCTCTACAATAGTCAAGTCTGATGGCTATAGCACGTCTCATGCATTAAGGCTGAGGTAACTACAAGGGTTGTCAAGTCTGATGGCTATAGCACGTCTCATGCATTAAGGCTGAGGTAACTACAAGGGTTGTCAAGTCTGATGGCTATAGCACGTCTCATGCATTAAGGCTGAGGTAACTACAAGGGTTGTCAAGTCTGATGGCTATAGTACGTCTCATGCATTAAGGCTGAGGTAACTACAAGGGTTGTCAAGTCTGATGGCTGTAGCACGTCTCATGCATTAAGGCTGAGGTAACTACAAGGGTTGTCAAGTCTGATGGCTATAGCACGTCTCATGCATTAAGGCTGAGGTAACTACAAGGGTTGTCACGTCTGATGGCTATAGCACGTCTCATGCATTAAGGTAGAGGTAACTACAAGGGTTGTCAAGTCTGATGGCTATAGCACGTCTCATGCATTAAGGTAGAGGTAACTACAAGGGTTGTCAAGTCTGATGGCTATAGCACGTCTCATGCATTAAGGCTGAGGTAACTACAATGGTTGTCAAGTCTGATGGCTATAGCACGTCTCATGCATTAAGGCTGAGGTAACTACAATGGTTGTCAAGTCTGATGGCTATAGCACGTCTCATGCATTAAGGCTGAGGTAACTACAAGGGTTGTCAAGTCTGATGGCTATAGCACGTCTCATGCATTAAGGCTGAGGTAACTACAAGGGTTGTCAAGTCTGATGGCTAAAGCACGTCTCATGCATTAAGGCTGAGGTAACTACAAGGGTTGTCAAGTCTGATGGCTAAAGCACTTCTCATGCATTAAGGCTGAGGTAACTACATGGGTTATCAAGTCTGATGGCTATAGCACGTCTCATGCATTAAGGCTGAGGTAACTACAAGGGTTGTCAAGTCTGATGGCTATAGCACGTCTCATGCATTAAGGCTGAGGTAACTACAAGGGTTGTCAAGTCTGATGGCTATAGCACGTCTCATGCATTAAGGCTGAGGTAACTACAAGGGTTGTCAAGTCTGATGGCTATAGCACGTCTCATGCATTAAGGCTGAGGTAACTACAAGGGTTGTCAAGTCTGATGGCTATAGCACGTCTCATGCATTAAGGCTGAGGTAACTATAAGGGTTGTCAAGTCTGGTGGCTAAAGCACGTCTCATGCATTAAGGCTGAGGTAACTACAAGGGTTGTCAAGCGTCTTCATCACCCGTCTGATAGGCTGGCAACTTTTACCACAAAATGAAAGAGATAAATGTCTCCTAGGTTTTGGGTCTTCTGACATAATCATTTGGCGACCTCTGCTTCCATCTAGCACTTCATCTTGCTCAGAAATTTTGCACCTCCTGAACGTTTATTTTAAAACCAGTGAGTCGGATGAAAGTATTTTTGGACAGCGGAAGACGACATTCAAAATATACATAAACATACCTATAAACTTACTAACGAGTTAGTACTATAAATATGTACACCATGATATCATCATCCACTCCCTGCTCTCTGTGGAGCCTGGGGTCACCTCTGCTGTTGGTTCCTTGTGAGGGACCCCTACAAAGCATCACCAGCTCTTGCAATGGTGATTCATGTGTCAAGTTATTTGCAGTGGTAAGGTTGCCAGCATCATATACCCATGCACACCCACAAGCAAATTATACATGTCAAAATTAAAATATAAAATGATAAAATGTACATATTACAACTTACCTCAAATTTTTTTTTCGGGCGAGAACAAACTTTTTATTGTTGGGCAACCGATTTAAGATGCTGTACCTTTCAGATGAGTTAGGTGTCTATCTGAGTGGACTTGAAGGTGGATCCTAGAAATTACGGCACAAAGTGATGTCTCTGGGGCTACTCTATTCTAATCTTAGAATTCACGTCCAGTCCTATGGCCTGACCTATATTTTGGGCCCTAATATTCCGTGTTCCTGTCTGTCTATAATTTCTTCTTGACGAAATTGGAAGCCAAAGAAATAGCCTTACAAAGCTGTAGCATATAAGCGAAAATGTTTGCCTACTCATCGAGTGTGCTACTTAGAGGGTACGTCCAATCAGGAGCAGTCTATCTTAGCATCTCAAACGCCAAACAAATTGCGATCAAGTGTCTGATTTATGTAGGGTTCTCCCCCCCCCCCCACTACCCTCATGTAGAACATTACTGCATGACAATATAAGATATTTCCCTTTTCGTGTGATTTTCAAACTCAATTACCATATAAGGTCTTGCTTCTTCCGTAATCTCCTCCAAGATGTTAGGTTCTGGTAGTTGATTATCACAACAAATTATGTCTGCCGAAAGTATTACATCATTGTCCATGTCTTAATTTTTACCAAAATTGTTATCCTCCTATCTTCCTGTGAGATTGACAGTGTATTTGGGCACGACATGTTTCAAAACTAGCACCTCATCAAGCGACAACACGGTTTCGTGTATCCTCCCAGACAAAAAGTCTGAGTTAACAATAGGAAAGTCGCTCAGTGTAGACTCTTACTCCGTCTGCAGCTGGCGATAAGCGAAAAGTCAGTGCGGCATGTTCGCTCCTTCGCTAAGCGTCGCTTATAACAAAGGAGAAAATAACCAGGAGAGAGGGGTGGGTGAGAGGTATGACAAGATGTGATAAGAAAACCTTGGTCGAGGAAAGCGTAAACAATGAATACTTGAAGAATTAGCACGGAAAATGAATGGTAGGGCAATAATGCCGGAGAGGTGTGAAAACCAGAAAAATAGAAAGAACGTATTTAGTGACAGGCTGACAAGAAACAGAATCAAATGTGTGCTCTGATAAATATTTAACACTTTTATTGTACGCAAGCATAAATGTTGTTATATACCGAATAAAGTCATCTTTATGAAAATTAATCAATCTGTTTATTTGCTTATGCACGGTAAACTGTAAAATGTATGGCCTCACAATTTAATTTGGGGTGCCGGAAGGGTTACTATACGACAAGGGGTAGGGAGAACGACAAAGGTTGGAAACTTATGGCGTAAACAGAGTTAGCTTCACACATTAAAGACTACTACGAACCACGTATGAATGAAATTACCGGCATTCATTACTGAATACTGCGAACTATGTGTGAATGAAAAACAAATAAAGAAAGAGTACCTTTAACATCGTACTTGTGGTGTTGAGGTCAATGGTAGATGATTGCCTACTGTTTCAGTTATGCCTTTCGCTAATAATCCTCTTTGTGCCTCTTTGTGTGTCTACTAAGTCTGTTCGAAGTACAAGCCCAGCTGACAAGTCGCTGTAACAATGGTGGTGCGTATAGCTTTAGTAATTTTTGTCTTCCTGCGGTGATAATCCAGGGTGTGACCAGTCAAATGCCCAAGCTAGTGGTGTGAAACTCGATAATTGCAGACTTTGAATTAACGGAAATCGCAGACCGACGTCCTATACGGGAAATTATTACAGAGAGAGACAGACGGCTTGTCTTTGGCAGAACTGGTCACGTGTTAGCTATGAAGTTACTGCTTCTATCCCCAGAGTTGTTTAGTTCAGATGAAACCGGCCACTTTTACATATATAATGTGGGTAGCTATTTTCAATTAAATATGTGGTTATGTGTATACCTTATGTTGATCGGGAGGGGGAAAGGGGGGGGGGGGGGGATATGTGTCTCAGATAAGACAAAGAAAGAATAGGTCTAATCAGGTATGCCGTACGAGGTGATTAATATGAGGTTTTATATGGCGCTGATAACTTCATTATGTAAAACATTGCTACATAAATCACACCTGCAACAGCTCTTGGATGCTTGGTTCAGACTTCCTGCCAGGGGAACATCTACAGTGGTGGCTCCATGCTCCGTTAGGAACGAAAAGGAAAATGAATAACACGGTTGTATCAGTGTCCGATTGGCAGAGTGGTCAGAGCGCTTGCCTCACGTGACAACAAACGTCTCAGGTTCCGAATTCAAAACCACGTGGTTTCACACTTAAGTCTACCTAGCTGTAACTGGGTATTTGACTCTGCTCTAGCTTGGAAGGCAAAGACAGCGGAAAGGTAATCGGTCACCGTACCTAAGTGAACCTGGGCTAAGAATAGTGAAGGCTTTAACACTTCACCTTCTCACTAAGCAGTATCTTCTATAGGATTACCTTTACCGTCATATGGGTTATACATGAGCAGGTATTGGTCTCCGTCGTTTCAAAACCTGGAATTACTAGATGAAGAAACAGAAAAGAAATAAAAACAAAAGCTTACACGACATCTTAAATGAATTATTCTCTTCCAGAAATAATTGTCTTAACATAAAAATAAAAGTTTGCAAAAAGAATGTGGTTTCAAGACCTCACACAGCATGACAAGATTCTACAAAGTTCAAGCACTCTGTTATCGTCCTTCGTCTTTCTTATCGCTGTCTTACCCGCCCTTAATCTATCCGATTTTCTTCTAATTTTTAGCTCATTTCATCTCTGTCATTCTTACTTCCACTGCTTGTTAGGCTTTATTTTGCGTTGTATTTTTTTATGCGTTCAGTGTTTATTCTTTATTATAAAAAAATTGCAAAAAAAATTTCATTTGTTGCCTACGCACCAATGAATTCGACAGGAAAGGATGAACAACATCAAAATCCTGCTTTAAAATGTTATTTATTTGTGCGTCATGTTGGTAGATGAATTGTTACAATTCATTGCTGTTTGAAAAAAAAAAACAGTAAGTACAGTTATATTCTAGTTATGTTCTGAAATAGTACAATGACTTAGTGGAATGAACCTCGTTCGACTGTGTTCATCAGTGGTTGTAAACTTGTGTGATGCGCCTCCGCAGGAAAAGTGCAGATGGGAAACATGGGAGGTATGAGGTGTCTCCCAGAAAATTTATCGCAATTGCTTTCTGACTGGATAAATTTCTAAATTTTAAAATCAAACCATATAGTTGTCTTTGTATGTATGTTTGTATGAAACGAAACGCCACTCTGCGCCACCTTTCAATGACATACGGGGTCAAATGTATGTGTGTATCGCCATGCTTTCATAATTTGCAGAAAGAATGCGCTAGAATCAATTCTATTATATTTTCTTTGTACGAATATTTGCGACAAACTGGCTTGAATTACTATGGTTGTATTAGCAACTTAATTAGGTCTTGACTGGCTCTTTGATTTGGGGAGGATATGAACTTCAGATATGAACTTCAAGTTCATTATCAAGGTAGGTGTAAAGGCAAAAAGATTAAGAATCCATGATCTACCCGAATAAGACAAAAAAGTAGGGAGGAAGGGAAACATTGTATATGTCAGTCCACATTCATCACATATCACGGCAGAATGTTAAATATCCTCTACCACGTGAGTACAAGAGGCACAAAACAGATGTAGTAACTAAAGAGTCAACCCAACTTTTATATCTTTGTTAAGTCATGTTTTTGAGTAGGAGTTAAGTGTTTGGGATTCTTACGTATGGGTCTGATTTTTTATAGACACGCGAGTAAGCACGTTTAAAGTTATGAGATGATTTTTTACTTGGGTGCTTTGTACGCTATATTTTTTTAACATAGCTCAGCTGAGTATGTGTTAGTTTTTAAAAAAATAAAGAAAGTGTTCAAATGTTCTTAGTAGTAGTTGGGGGAGAGATACGGGTGAGCTGAGCTCACACCTCAAGCTGTTAGTTCGCGCTTGAGCAAATATTATACTGAGTTGTACTGAGAAACTATAATCTCGGGCAGTATGTATCTGGCATAGCTTCGAGACGGTTTTGAGTCTCGTTAGTGTGTCCAGAGTGTGTTTTTGAGTCTTGATTCGGGGATTGTATGAAGAAGAACGTATTATTCTCTTCATGGAAGCCATTCTATATATTATTCTATAAGCTTGATAATGAAGAATCTAAGGATGTAAGATTTCATCACGGTAAAGCTTCCACCGTCTATGAGTGAGCCCGATCAGATTCAATATGGTTTATTTGCATATGTTTGATATTGTAACTTTGGATATTTGCTAATGCGATATATAGTGAGTTGCTGTGTACGCAACCAATTTCATTCTGGATTATTACCGCATGTTTGATTTCAACAATTGACTGTTCCTTGATTCGCTATTCATGCGATCTGATTCATTTTATAAGCTGTGACAATGTACTATCCGTGATGTCAATGTTGCTGTGATCAATAAATGGTGTATGCGATGGAAAAACCTTATTCGTCTTACCCGTTGGTGGATTTCCTGACCTGGCGTTACTGTTGTGTGGGTGATTACAGAATGTAAACAAACCTAAAGAACTCATGACATTCGCATATATATATATATATATATATATATATATATATATATATATATATATATATATATATATATATATATTATACAACTGTAGGCCACTACAGTAAGCCCATTACTGACGTCAACATTGTCAGCTGTGCCAGACAGTAGCACTATCTTCCATACAACCCCCACACATACACATACAGAAGTGACAGCCAAAAGAAACACAGTAATAGAAGTGGTGTCTCCAGTGATTTGGGGTACGATACCAAAATATAGAAGTACAAGGTTGCCAAGTCAAGATTTCAGCGTCCAATGTCAAGACTAGATGTCAAGTATTTCGTTTGAACTTCATTTTCAACTAGGAGCTCCTGTACCTATCAACGTTGGACTGCAACATACAGTGTGACACCCAATGCCCATCGTTGTCGTTGTCGCGAAGGCCGAGAATTCTTTTTGATGATAAGTGGTTTTTTTGTATGTGCACTGTGGCACTGTATGCGTTAACGAGCCTTTCTTTATAATGTGTACCATTTTTTTCTTCTTAGTGTTATATGTTCCATGTTTTAAGTGGGTTTGGTTGGGAGGTGACTTACGGTAGAAAACATCCCAGTTTTCATTCCAGGGCCTACGTAAGCGTTCTTTAGGGACATTCTTGCAGATTTCCCTCAGTGGAAATTCCAGCGAATTTTTGCTGAAGGATTTTCAGTCCACTGTGTTCGGTGATCTGTGACACCATTGTTTAGGTGTGACAAACTGTTTTATTGTCGGTATTGTGGTATTTTTTTCTGTGCCTTAGTTTCTTGATTGATTTGTTTGTGATTGTCATTCTCAATCTTACTGTCGTTAATTTCTATACAAATTTTCTATTTATACATTGTGCTGTTGCTTGTCTCGTCATCCCTCTCGCAGTGTCATTGCATTCTTTGCAATATTTTTTTTTAGTTCTGCTTTCTTGTTTATTTGATTCTGCGAACGTTATCATTTGTCTTGGGTATTTCGTCTTGGTTTTGTCATTTCCCGTACTTTCATGTATTTCTTGTCTTAATGCTATACACTTGATGATTGATTCATAATTATATGCTATATTTGTATACAAGTTCTATTAACAAGGACTTGCCACCCACTAATTAGGGATAAGATTAACTTTTTAGATAATATCTTAGATAAGTTAAGTATCTTATAAAATTAGGCATAATGTCTAGTTTGGACTATTTCATCGAGCAAGGGAAGGCGCTTGGTATGGAGACTGAGGAATTGAAACAATTTGCACTTGTTGAGTATGCAAAAGTATAGGAAGCTGAAGATAAAAAACTTCAAATGGAAACTGAAAAATATAAACTTCAAATGGAAACTGAAAAATATAAGCTTCAAATCTGGAAATTATGGTAGGGATAACTACACTAGGGATTATCAACCTTACAGTAATTTTTCTCGGAACCAACAACAGTCACAAAATAGATATTTTGACCAAAGAGGAAATAGTAATCAAAACAATGTTAACTGGGGTTCAAATCAGAATAATGGTCCCAATAGAGGAAATAACAATGGTCCCAACCGAGATAATAGTTGTGATCGATCTCGATATGGTGGTAGATCTCAAAATGATAGATCGCATCACCATGCTAACTCTGCTCAACAGGAGCCTCAGGTTATTGTTAATTAGGGTAACAATAATAATAATGTCTCTAATGCTACTGCTTGTTCTGCTTTCGATTTCAATCGAGCATCTCAGTGCCCTGAGTGCACAACTTTATTCCAGCCTACAGCGGTGACTACCTTGCGTTGTAGTCATCCTCTACCTACTATTTCGACTATTTCATCCTTGTCTGCACATGATGGATCAGGCTCTTTAACACTACACAAGGGATTTGTGAACAGTAATCCCGTCTCAGTACTCTTTGATTCGGGATGCACGACTGTTGGGATTAGACAGTCTCTAAATCATCCATCTTGCGCAACAAAAAATATGGTGAAATGTGGGACATTCGGTGGGACAGTTGAGACTTTTCCGACTGCCATAGTCCACATTGCCACACCGTTTTTCACTGGTTATATAAACGCATGTATGGTTAGAGCGCCTATCGCCGACCTTACTGTCGGACAGATATATGGTATAAAGGTGTGTACGCCGGTACAAATTGCTGCTTGGGAACGGCAAAATAACCTTACTGCCTCCACGCTAACGACTATGCCAAAATCTTATCACCAGGTACATTCTGCTAATCTGGTCTGATCTTGCAGTATTGATGATACGATTGTTCATCATACTAATTTTGGTGCTTCTTTTAGCCCAGTTCGACATACCTCAGTACGTCGTTACTCTAACTCTGATTCTTCTTTAAGTACTATTATAGAAGAGGATCCTTCGGTTTTGTCTGACACACACACTAACTTTATCGCTACGACTGAATCTACATCCAGTCACGTTGATTGCAACTTCTTTGCTGCAATGACTAGTGTTTTCTTTGCCACATTTACGGACTTAGTTGTTGATACATATCTATACCTTATGAGTTTCTTTACCTTTCTTATTGCGCCGGTTAGCTCAGTATTCTCGTGTTTTTCGACTTTTTGTCGCACGTTCTGCTTTCCTTTTTAAACTTCGACGTAGGTCCAAGTTTACTACTGTCTGTTTTTACATCTTTATGGTATATTTCTTGCTTTTTTCTTTGCCCAGTACACAGGCTATGACTTCAGTTCAGCCTTTGAGATATACGCCTTTGTTAACTACATTTCCTTTGTCTTGCGCAAAATCTCAGATTGTCAGCCATCATTACACTCAACATGACGTTGGTATCATGTGTATATTCACGACTTTTCTGTACGTCATTACACGCTATTATATTTCTTGGACACTTTTATCGCCCTATATTATTGACTTTCAATTTAGTGTGTGCAACTGTTACGTACATTTATTACCTAAGGGGGTAGTCTTCGGTCCTGCCAAATGTACGCACCAGTCTCAATATAGTTATATTATTTGTGCGGTCGTATGATTCGCGCACTGACGTGCACAAAGCAGTGTGAGTTGCTTTGGGACGCACGGGTAACCTAGTTGAGTAGTTTCTGACGTCATGATTTGGAGGGGCAACATGGACCTTGTTTATGTCCGTGATTGATTTATATTATTATTGTATTCATGGCACGTTTATGGAAGCCATTTATTCTAGTGATCTGTATTGGTCTTCAGGTCGAAACCAATAGCAGTAATGTCACGTAAGTTATCGCCCCACTTCTTATTGTATGCTGTATTGAAGGCCGCTCTTATACTAGTCTAGCGGGAATATGTTATTCCTAGAATGGACCTACAGAGTCGTTAGCCTTTAGGATTCGTATCGTAGAAGAAGGATTCCTACGAGTGGGAAAGAAGTTAATTTGATTGCAGTATTCATGTGTGTAAACGCCTTTATTGTAATGCCAAAGTCGTGGCATGGATACCGAGAGGTTAGCCAACATGAAATACTAACCTAGATGTATCTCTATGTATGTACCCTTAATATGATGTTGAACAGACGGAATGAGAATTGAAGTCTTGGATCAAGACAGTTTTATTGCATGAATGCAGGATTCAGTGGGTTTGAGATTTGTGTACCCAATTGGATGTCCTTCGTAAAGGTCAACGGACATTCCCTTGCTGTTAAAACCTAGTATGAATATTATTGGATTCTTATTACTTACGTGAGAGAGGATTTTAGATATGAATGACCAGAGATGTATCGTTTTATCGGAACTGTCACTACTATGTATAAATTGTTCATCGTACCTGTCAAGGAACATTGTACCGTCTTGTCAAACGTCTTCGTACCACGTAATAAATTATAATAACTTTACCGACGAGTTGAGTATGATCATGTTGGCCTGATTTGCCTTCCACTCGTTGAAGTTCTGTTGGATAGCTCTTCATCTAATTTTCATTCTACATTCGCGTCAAGATGCTAGTACATTGGTACATCTGCTACTAGCTATCGTGTTACCCGAAAAGAGCGCTCAACAGTAAATGGTATGCCAGTGTGGTCTGGAAATCAATAATTTCAAAGGAAACGTACCCTATACAAGTATCGGTTGAATGGAAGATCTGAACTTTCAAGGCGACAACATCTTGGAATCTACTGTGTTGGTGAATCACAATCAACTTACGGACAGGGTCAAGGTCATCAATCAACATCCACGTCAGGTTGTACAGTGACTGACTACCTTGGAATCACCTCTTCGTCAGTATTACGTGCGAGCTGTGGTCTAATACTCAGAACGAAGTATTTTATCCTCAAACGTACATCCACGGAGACGAGGCACATTGATTTTTTACCTGCACGCGAGATGAGTATAACGTGTTTTCGTTGTACACTTTATTACGTTTAGCTGTGCCTCATGTAGTTATGTCCACATTTATATTTTTCATGTTACATGTTATATCTGTTGTATAATTCGTGGGAGGTAGGGAGGTTGATCTGACGAACGAGATCCATCTCGAAGCCAATTCGGGCTCTTCGTCAGACGTTCTGTAGGGCTCATTTTGTAAGTTTCAATTGAGCGATAATTCCGGTACAAGGCTAGAAACCTTGCCGAAGTTCCGATCGCTAGTTGTCCCTTATAACAGTATCTGTTTAGCTGTTCCGTCAAGTTTTACTTGTTGTTTTCGTAGCTATTTTTACTTGTACTTTAGTTTCATGATGTATTTTGTATGTGATTATCGTCCGTCTAATCTTCCTGTCGTTCATTTTTTTACAAAGCATATGTTTTTGCACTGTGTTGTCAATTGTCTTGTACAAGTTTATCGCATATTTCATTGCATTTTTTGCAACAGTACTTCTTAATTTTTCCATTTTTATTTTTATTTTTATTTATGCGAACGTTTTCAGTCGTTGATTATCGTGTCGTGTCAGTATTGTGCTATTGTCTGTCATGTTATTGCTTTCACACCATCACATGTTATAAATTACATTATTAATTATTAATATTATTGCCTATTATATAACTTAATTTTACCGTTCTAGGACAGGAACGAAGACCACTAGTTGTAGTAACACTTTTAAGTAGTATTATTACATAATAATATTGAATAATGTCTACTTTAGACTATTTCATTAAGCAAGCAAAAGCTCTTCAGATGGCTCCTGATGAAGTAAAAGCATTTGCACTTGCAGAATATAAGAAAGCTCAAGAAATAGAAGCCGAACAGAGAAAGTTAGAAACTTTAAGACTAGAAAAACTTCAATCTGAGGCAGAGGAAAGTGAAAAGAAGATGAGATTTCAGGCTGAGGAAGAGGAGAAAAAAATGAGACTAGCCGCTGAATTAGAAGAGAAACGATTTCAGCGAGAGGCAGAACAGAAACAAAAGGAGGCTGAAGAAAGACTTAAAATTGAAATGGAAGTTAAACAAAAAGAAATGCAAGAAAGAAGATTAATAGCTGAACAAAATACATTACGACTTCAGCTTGAGATGGAAGAGAATGATAGAAAACGACAGCATGAACTGAAATTAGCAGAGTCAGAATATGAGAGACTTAGGTTAACTCAGGAAGCTAATTCTCAGAGAACTTTTGAAAGCCAAACTTCATCCAGACATGACCATTTTAAGGAAATTCACCTTAAATTACCAAAATTTAATCCCCCGTCTGATGACGTGATATTCTTCCTAGATAGGTTTGAGGCCACTTGTGTGTCTTATAACGTGGATAAAGCGCTATACTGTACATATTTATCAAGATTACTTACAGGGGATGCATTAGCAGTTTATCACACCACCAGCATTGGTGAGAATAATGACTATAATGCTCTTAGAGCCGCACTTCTGAAGAAATTTCAAATGTCAGAAGATGAATACCGATTAAGATTTCGTACATTACTACCGCAATCAAGCAGAAATTTCAGTGATTTTCTGTCACAAATACGACTCACCCTCGAAAGATGGATCGAATTATCCAAAATTGAAAAGTCGTATGAAGGTCTCTTCGATTTACTGATGCGCGATAAGGTACTATCGTCTGTAAATCCTACATTTCTCGCATTTTTACACGAACGGAAACCTTTATCAATGAAAGATTTAGAAGAACATGCAAAAAATTTTTGCACTGCTCACCCAACCATGGATCTGAGTAATGCACAGATTAAGAGTGAATTGCCTGTTGCTTTTGCAGCACAACAAAACAATTTTTCACGCAATCGTTCTTTTAGTGCTGATAGGTATGTCAATAAGGGAAATAATTACAATTTTAACAATGATAACTTTTACAAAGGGAAGCAATTTCAACAATCTGCTCCATTTAATGTTTCTTGGAACCAAGCTCACAGATCGCGAGATTTTGGTAACAATAATTTTAAAAATAATCAAGGACATTATAATAAACAAAACTGGAGATCAAAATCTCAGGGTTCACAAAACAGACAATTTTTTGGAAATAAACCATTTAACCAACATCATAACGATCATTCTACAAATTATCGGACTCATCCAAATTTTAACTCAGGCAGAAACTACAATTGTGGCAATTTTAATGACAATAATCACAATCGATCGCGCCGACGAGATAGATCGTCGAGTAATACACGTAGACATTCTAATGTCGCTTTAAGTGATACACAGGCTAACATTGAACAGGGTAAAGTAGCTGAAACTCACAATGCTATGTCTTGTTCTCTTGATTGTACCCAGGTGAAAGACTGTCCAGAATGCTCGACTCTTTTCCAGCCTAAGGCGATCACGACGCTGCGTTGCGGACATACCTTGCCTAGTCTACCTGCAGTCTGTACGGCCACTGCTGCGTCAGTACACCAGGGACAGGGCTCTCTTATGTTTAACAAGGGATTTGTCAATAACATTTCATGCTCTATCCTATTTGACTCAGGTTGTAGCACTGTGGGCGTCCGGACTTCGCTGATCAACCCAAGTTGTGCCACGGGCAGGGTTGTCAAGTGTGTGACTTTGGTGGCACCATTGAAACATTTCCCACCGCTATTATTGACCTTAATACACCATTTTTTTCAGGAAAGATCCAGGCATGTCTCCTTCCGAATCCAATTTGTGACGTAATACTTGGTCGCATACATGGTATTAAAGAGTGTACACCACAGCAAATTGCTGAATGGGAAGAGCGACATATTCAAACTGCAAATGCAGTAGTGACTAGAGCGCAAGCTACTAATATGTCGCATGATACACCTATTGAACCTACAGTTCATACTACTTGTGATGATGATGCTCCTATTTCACGGGAGTTGTTTGCAACATTGCAAAAGAATGATGATTCATTAAAAAAAAATTTTCAGTATGTGAACAAAAAGAATACCAGCAACAAACTTGCAAAATCTAGACATGACTTTATACTTAAAAATGGGATTTTGGTTAGAGTAATACGGGAAAAGGATTCATCCTTATGTTATCAGATCTTAGTCCCATCCTCTATGAGATCTCGTATATTACGACATGCGCATGACTCGCAATGTGCGGGCCATATGGGTTTTTCGCGTACCAAATCCAGAGTGCTTTCGGCATTCTACTGGCCAGGCGTCCATAGGGACATCACTCTCTACTGTCGGTCTTGTTTGATATGTCAGGAAGTTAAGGTACGGGGTCCATTTCATGCGGCTCCTATTCAAGCTGCGGACATCCCGATTAGACCATTTGATAAAATGGCTATAGACATTATTGGTCCGATGCTTCCATCTGCTAGAGGGCATACGCATATTCTTACGTGCATTGATATGTGCACTCGTTGGCCTGAGGCCATCCCTCTCAAGAACACTTCATCTGCCAGTGTAGCAGAGGCATTGATGTTAATCTTCTCACGCATTGGTTTTCCACGGAAAATCTTGTCGGATCATGGGGTTCAGTTCATTTCTGAATCCATGTCTCAAGTTATGAAGACATTAGGTATAGACAGATCTCTTAGTTCTATTTATCATCCGATGTCAAATGGGTTAATTGAGCGTCTCAATAGGACACTCAAGCAGTTGTTGGGTAAGATGACCCAAGACCATCCCCAAGACTGGGATCGGGTCATACCCGCGGCTCTGTTTGCGTATCGCGAAGTACAAAATCAAGCCACGGGGTTTTCTCCATTCCAGCTTGTTTTTGGCATGCAACCACGCGGTCCGATGTCGTTAATCCACGACTTATTGGTTGACGAGAATATTGAAGAGGAAACTCAATCCTCTTATGAGTATGTGATCTCTCTGAGAAAGAGAATCATAGATGCTTGTAGACTAGCTACTGCATCATCCGAACAAGCCAAAGAAAAAGCTCGTCTATTTGCAAACAAGTATAGACGTCTTCGCCAGATTATACTTGGTGACGAAGCTTTTGTATTACTCACTGCGCATAACAATCGTCTTTTAATTACCTGGAGAGGTCCTTTCAGGATCATCTCAAGAATATCCGATGTCGACTACATCGTTGATGTTAATGGTAAACATAAAACCTTCCACATTAACATGTTGAAGGAGTATTACTCACGTCCTGATTATCTACAGTCAGTGTTCCAGGCAACTGACGATCCTACACCTCCTATTCAACACTATTCTAGTTTGTCAGTCATCCAAGAAGAAGAATCTTCTTTCGATGATGTACAACTACCAATACCAGTTGTACCACTCCATTCCACTGAGAAATGGAATGATGTTACAATCTCATCTACTCTTTCGGCTGATCAACGTCAGCAAGTCTCTAATATTCTACACTCGTATGAGGATGTCCTCACTGACATCCCAGGTCATACGTCAGTCATCCAACATGACATTATTCTGACTGACGATACGCCTATTCGAGTTCGCCCATATCCTATCCCTTTACACTTTCGTGATAAGGTTGATAAGGAATTGGATGAGATGCTTCAATTAAATATAATTGAACCATCTTCATCACCATATTCTTCTTCTATGGTAATCATTAGGAAGAAGGACAACAATATACGTCTTTGCGTAGATTACAGGAAATTAAACAAAGTTACAAAATTCGATGCGGAACCGTTACCTCTTTTAGACGACTTATTGGAGAGATTATCTCATGCCACATTCTTTTCGAAATTTGACCTTTCAAAGGGCTATTGGCAAGTGCCACTAACTCCTAAAGCAAAGCCATTCACCGCTTTCTCGACGCCACGGGGTCTTTTTCAATGGAATTTTATGCCATTCGGATTAATGAATGCGCCAGCTACCTTTGTACGCATGATGCGCCGCATATTGTCTCATCGTCCCGATGTCATTACTTATATAGATGACATCTGTCTTTTCAGTGACTCTTGGGATGAACATATTCATGGATTAAAAGCTTTACTTTCTACCTTACGGGATTATAACTTAACAGCAAAACCTTCAAAGGCTTTTGTCGGTTTTCATGACATCTCATTTCTGGGTCACCGCATAGGTCATGGTTTCATGTATACAGAAGACAGTAACGTCTCTAAAATTTTAAACATCTCAGCACCTAAGACAAAAAAACAAGTTAGGTCTATTTTAGGACTAATACAGTTCTATTCAAAATTCATCCCTCATTTGTCTACTATAACTGCACCTTTTTCGTCTCTACTGAAAAAAGGCACATCTAATGTAATAAAGTGGTCGCAGGATCACCAAACGGCGTTAGACTATATAAAACGATTTTTTTCAAAAGAACCTTTTTTGAGGTTGCCTAACAAAAATCTCACTTTCATTCTTCGCAGTGATGCATCTTCTTACGCTATTGCTGCAGTTTTGATGCAGGAATATAACGGCACCTTATTTCCGGTGATGTACGTGTCCAGAAAACTTACGGAGAGCGAACTCAAATACTCCGTTCTAGATAAAGAGCTCCTTGCGTTAGTGTGGGCAATCACAAAACTGGAACGTTACCTCCTTGGCTCACACTTTGTGGTGGAATCTGACCAAAAAGCTCTTACCGCACTGAACTCGAAGAACGTAAAATCATCGAAGTCAGCGCGTTACGCTATAGCGCTTCAACCATTCAATTTTGAAATACGAGCTATTCCTGGAGTGAAGAATGTGTTCGCAGACTGTTTGTCGAGATGTCCAAGCGAACTTGTCGAAACTAAACCACTTCCAGATGTTGAAACATCCTCACCGATAACATGAATAACTTTCTACATTTTCATTGATTGTACATCTATAAAGACTGATCATATAACTGAAGTATTCGTATAAATATATCTTTCAGGATATACTTACTTATGGATTATAACATTACTTCTTGTAGAGTAACGTTTTATTAGAACGGGAACAGTGGTATTAGAGTAACATTTTATTAGTACTGCAACATTGGTACTACAGTAACTTTTTATTAGTATGGAAACATTGTTAAAAGCGACAAATATACATTTGTTATTCCTATGGAACATATTACACTACATATCGTGTTCGAGAATATATTTTATCGTGTATGGAACATTGAGAACATCGTCTCGTCGATTACTAACTAGTTGTAACTGAACATTGACAATGATTTATATTGGAATTACTTAGAATATATTAGTAACTGGTTATTTGTTAGTAATTAAGAAATATATAAATTACTATAATTCAATTTAATCTATTTAATTAATTATGGATCACACATATACTAACTTTCTTAGTTGTCACGTAATACCTGCATTCACGGGTCTTAGTTATGATATCTCACTGTTAAGATCACTAGTCAACCATACTAGTGTTAGAAAACATTAAGGGTGTTGATTCTTAAAGTGTTTAATTTTGCATTGCTTCATTTTTGCACATTGTATTTTCAATTTTTCTGTTTTATTGATTCTCTTGTCATTGATTATCATCAGTGTTGCTGTTCATTTTCATTTTTGAAATCATATGTTTCAAATTTTTTTTTAGAAAACTTAGTTGAATTTTATTATCATCTTTTTTTTATGGTTTTTTCATTTTCATTGTCAACTTCTCTTACTTCGAATATTACCACATCGTTCCAAAGTAGGTCGATGGTGGATGTGTGCTTTAATGCATACTATCATTTAGTTATATTGATTTCGTTTAATATTCTTTTCTTAATATGGTATAACTTTATGCATTTCATATATCTTGTTGTAGTTTTGACTCACCTCTCTCGGGTACTAAGTTAAAAAATTAATAGAATTCATTTTTTTTAAGGGGAGGTAATAAGGGAGCTGTTACGTACATTTATTACCTAAGGGGGTAGTCTTCGGTCCTGCCAAATGTACGCACCAGTCTCAATATAGTTATATTATTTGTGCGGTCGTATGATTCGCGCACTGACGTGCACAAAGCAGTGTGAGTTGCTTTGGGACGCACGGGTAACCTAGTTGAGTAGTTTCTGTCGTCATGAATTGGAGGGGCAACATGGACCTTGTTTATGTCCGTGATTGATTTATATTATTATTGTATTCATGGCACGTTTATGGAAGCCATTTATTCTAGTGATCTGTATTGGTCTTCAGGTCGAAACCAATAGCAGTAATGTCACGTAAGTTATCGCCCCACTTCTTATTGTATGCTGTATTGAAGGCCGCTCTTATACTAGTCTAGCGGGAATATGTTATTCCTAGAATGGACCTACAGAGTCGTTAGCCTTTAGGATTCGTATCGTAGAAGAAGGATTCCTACGAGTGGGAAAGAAGTTAATTTGATTGCAGTATTCATGTGTGTAAACGCCTTTATTGTAATGCCAAAGTCGTGGCATGGATACCGAGAGGTTAGCCAACATGAAATACTAACCTAGATGTATCTCTATGTATGTACCCTTAATATGATGTTGAACAGACGGAATGAGAATTGAAGTCTTGGATCAAGACAGTTTTATTGCATGAATGCAGGATTCAGTGGGTTTGAGATTTGTGTACCCAATTGGATGTCCTTCGTGCTGGTGTAATGGCTTCGGCGTTGTACTGGCGATTAGGTGTTCATGGTTCAAACCCGGGCGTCGGCGTTTGAAGAAATGTTTACGGCCGGAAATTTGACTGAATAGCCTGAACGGCTCCTGTGATAAACCCTCTGTGGATGGGAAGGAGCGAAGCTCGACCAGGTGTTCATGGTTCAAACCCGGGCGTCGGCGTTTGAAGAAATGTTTACGGCCGGAAATTTGACTGAATAGCCTGAACGGCTCCTGTGATAAACCCTCTGTGGATGGGAAGGAGCGAAGCTCCTGACCGGGTTGGAAGGAAAGTCCTCAGGTTCCCCAGCCTCGCAATGACATATCATTGGGCCGAAGGGCTGAAAGCCCAAGTGCCGCTGGTTAAGAAAAAAAAAAAAAAAAAGGATGTCCTTCGTAAAGGTCAACGGACATTCCCTTGCTGTTAAAACCTAGTATGAATATTATTGGATTCTTATTACTTACGTGAGAGAGGATTTTAGATATGAATGACCAGAGATGTATCGTTTTATCGGAACTGTCACTACTATGTATAAATTGTTCATCGTACCTGTCAAGGAATATTGTACCGTCTTGTCAAACGTCTTCGTACCACGTAATAAATTATAATAACTTTACCGACGAGTTGAGTATGATCATGTTGGCCTGATTTGCCTTCCACTCGTTGAAGTTCTGTTGGATAGCTCTTCATCTAATTTTCATTCTACATTCGCGCCAAGATGCTAGTACATTGGTACATCTGCTACTAGCTATCAATTTACCCGAAAAGAGCGCTCAACAGCGACTTTCACTGCTACCCTTTCTCGTTTATCGGAGGAAGGTTCGACTAACATCATACAGTGGTCTGAAGTTTGCACGGCCACATTTGGTAGGTTAAAGATAAAGTTAACTTTTTTCTCTAATAATATGCTACCGTTACCAAACAGGAATTTTCATTTGATTATTCCCAGGAACGCTTTCTCGATGGGAATCGGAGCTGTTATATGTGTCTTCATACCATTGACTGAATTTGAGCGTCGATACTCTGCAATAGATATCAATATGTTGGACTTCACCATTCAAGCCGTTCGGAATTCTGACTCCGCAGTGGAGTATTTTGTCTCAACACGCTCACAAGACTTTCCAAGGCCGCTGGAGCTTTGATATTATACATATAATTGAGGACATTGTGTTCTTTGACTTTCATGTGACATGTTATTAGAATATTATTCATACCCGACAGTGTGTTGATGAACATTGCACGAGTGACAATAGTATTGACAATAGTATTTAAACTTAACGTATCATTACGATACATTTCGGTAGTGAACATTTAACAAGTGTGTGTTTTTTCTTTTTTTTCTGATATTGTTATTTATTTGCATTACCTAGCACTTAGTTGTGCACCAGTAGTAACTGTTTATAGCGGTATTAGTTTTTGCTTTCTATAATAAGCTCATTATTAGTGATTAATAAATTAATTAACTTGTTTCTCTTCCCTATTATGCTCTATTTAGATTGTAGCTTTCTTTTTGTTTGATTTTATTTTTTTGGTTTATATATGTATTGCCTTTTTGTTCCATGCTGTTTTGCCATACTTGTATTTATTTACACACAACCCGTTGATTAATTTAAATTGTTACCATGTTTATCATTGCTTTCTTTCTCTACACACATTTCATTGCTGGTCATTCTTCATTTCATTTTATCTCCTCTTTTCACTTTCCACTTATTGGTTCATAGTTAGTCTATGCTTGATATATTTCATCTTTGTTTGAATTTGATTCTCTTTCCGTACTTCATCTTCATACTCTACACATGCTTCCATTCCTATATTGTTGGTTTATTTACACGACTTAACATATATTATTATTCTCTGTTGTATATAATAGAATTTGATCGACCTCACATTTTTGTTCGATGGATATCATTTTTTTCCCCGGGGGTCGGTGTAATCTGTTAAGTCATGTTTTTGAGTAGGAGTTAAGTGTTTGGGATTCTTACGTATGGGTCTGATTTTTTATAGACACGCGAGTAAGCACTTTTAAAGTTATGAGATGATTTTTTACTTGGGTGCTTTGTACGCTATATTTTTTTAACATAGCTCAACTGAGTATGTGTTAGTTTTAAAAAAATAAAGAAAGTGTTCAAATGTTCTTAGTAGTAATTGGGGGAGAGATACGGGTGAGCTGAGCTCACACCTCAAGCTGTTAGTTCGCGCTTGAGCGAATATTATACTGAGTTGTACTGAGAAACTATAATCTCGGGCAGTATGTATCTGGCAGAGCTTCGAGACGGTTTTGAGTCTCGTTAGTGTGTCCAGAGTGTGTTTTTGAGTCTTGATTCGGGGATTGTATGAAGAAGAACGTATTATTCTCTTCATGGAAGCCATTCTATATATTCTATAAGCTTGATAATGAAGAATCTAAGGATATAAGATTTCATCACGGAAAAGCTTCCACCGTCTATGAGTGAGCCCGATCAGATTCAATATGGATTATTTGCATATGTTTGATATTGTAACTTGGGATATTTGCTAATGCAACTGTGGTGGATTTGATGTTATGAATTGTTGTTATGTAGTATATTTGTATTAAATGGGATTAGCTATGAAGGTCCCTGAATATACCCAATAGTATTGTGAACTTTTCAGGGTACCTTTCCGCTACCACCTTTTTTTTTAATCTCATTCAAAATGTATTTATCATTATTATTATTAAATGACTTCGTATTGTGTCTAGGGTTATGAATGTAGAGTGTAATGTACAAAATTCTACAAACATACAAACAAATAGTTTATTATTCACAACAGCACACAGTACTACCACAATAACATACAAACGACACTCTAAAAGGCTATCTTATTTAAGACTGTGGTTGAATTTTGTGTAAATATGTTTTTCTACAATTTTATTATCCTGATTCTAATTTATTTGGAATCAGGATTGACAATTTAAAAGTGAAATCAAAATAATAAATTACATCAGTCAAATAGCATAATAGATCCTCTGTCCATACATAAAAATATTATTCTCATATACGTCTGTAGTGTTCTCCTACTTTAAGGTAATACTGGTAGTACCACTAGGTTGTTGTTTAAAATCATGCCCTTTTAGTAATGTTTGTTTCTATTTGTCACTTGTGGAACTATTAAATATTTGTCCCAGTTTTGATTCACTGTCACTTTTTATATTTCTTCTTTTAAAGTTCTGTAGTTGAGCTTTCAGGTGCCGAACGAGAACTTATCTTTGCAGTAGAATACAGGTTGAACCTTTCCTCTGCTCGCTTGACAATCTGTTCCCTGTTTGATAAGCAATGGCCACTAGCATGGGCTCGCAGTAAACAGGCAGAGTCCTGAATCAATCACTTTTCAAGCGTTTGGTACCACATTAACGTCAGTACCCAGGACCTCTGAAATGTGAAGGTAATATCTAGCATACACTAATAACCCACAGTTAAGGACATGTACATTACAAACAAACAAAAAGGGTCATAGCCCTATACAAACCTATGCCACCATTTTCTTTTGATGTGACAATGTACACCAGTATTCCTTTCCCTAATAGTTACAACGCCACTGTAATTCCAGCTGTAATCTCTTCCATATAATAGGATAGGTCTTATGCTCCTTTATGACAATCATACATATTCTTGTATTTTTACACCTCTCTGACAGTCTATCACATGGTGGATCAATCTTTAGGCTTTGCCTCATGTTCGCTATAGACCCACTCATGTCCAGACATATATTATTATTTCACATTCAATTTTTATATAAAATACAGATTAATAAATGTCAATCTTACCACAATGTTCAATGAAATACACAGAGACGATGACTGACACAGTTCGCTGTTTTGTTGTCCAGGCTGTCCAGAAATGTATTTAAAAGCACAGCCTGATCTCATCTATCACTGTTGAAACTTTTCTAGTAATGGCGTCCCCCCTAACGCTTATTCTGACAATATCGATTCAGTTGGCCAATCACTTTTAATTTTACAAGGGTAAACAGTCTTTCAAAAAATATCATTCAAACTTTTCCTACGTTACTAGGCTATTTATGTTTATTCAAAGGTCAGCCAATAATATTTCGTCTCACTTCAAATGCCACCCAATCGGATTCACTGTACTATCTGAGCCTATCTGTCACCTACTTTTTTCCCAAAAAATATGCGATCCAATCTAAGCAGATATGACTTGACCTGACAGTATCTCTGATCTCTATGTATGGTTTTATCAATAGTTGATTAGTTAAGGGACTATTTATATAACTAACACCATATTCTTGGTCAGCAAGTCTTCAAGTACACGAATCTACGATTTTTAAGGGGCTATGTGGGTTGGTTCAAAATTATATCTTTTTTTCTATGTTAGTTGTTTATTTTTAAACTACCTCTCGTTCACTCTTTTTCCATGTAATATCAAGCTAAATACGAGAGCTTAGGTCATTCACAATAAAAGCTTAACATGTTTACATGACCGTAGTGTCCACAATTCTAACTTTTTCATTGTATTTGGGGAACCCCTAAGGCAAGGCTTGCCCCTGTGCTAGTGTTGGCTTTTAGTTTAAAATCAATGCGAAACGAATTAGCATTTCATCTATCCTTGCCCCTCCTCGTTCCACAATGCATTTTAGGCAAATATTTTCTTAGAACTAGGAAAAGTGGTTGTTTATGTCAAGGACGAATTTGAAAAATTTTGGGTACCGTTTTGTTCGGCTATTCGTTAGCAAATAATAATCTGAAGGCGTAGGCGACACCAACCGTTCTAGCAGAAAATTCTTTTGTACTTTCTTATCTTCGCCTTTATGCCCTTTACTGTTATATATTAATTTAGATATTGTATTTAGAAATCACTACACATCTCCCCGCTTTAGAACAGACGATCATATGTCAGTTCCTACTTCTAAATACACATAGATGAATTTACTATCTATGCCTGGTGACTACTCTGATGTTCGTCATACGGATGTCTGCTTAAAAAATCAGCGCCGACATTGGTTTTTTCGGGAATGTACTCTATGGTAAACTGGAATGGCTGTAAGAGCAAAGACCAGCGTAATAATCTAGCATTTTCATGCCTTGCTTGTGACAGACACACGAGTTGTTTATGATCTGTCTGGATCTTAAATGATTTTCCATAAAGATAAATCTGGAACTTTTTTATAGCCCATATAACTGCCAGACATTCTTTTTCACTTGTTGAATATTTTTGTTCTGCTGTGTTCAACTTAAGGCTAGCATAAGCTACTGGGGTTAATTCCCCATCAAGTGAATGTGACCGTTGTAATAGAGCTGCACCCAAATCGATATTACTAGCATCCGTTCTCACTATGAATTCTTGACCCAAGTCAGGTAATTTCAAAATAGGCCTGCTTGTGAGCTTTTCTTTCAATTCTTGGTATGCTAATTCACACTGCGCTGTCCAAATAATTCTATCAGGATTTCCTTTGCGCGTTAAATCAGTCAATGGAGCACATATGGAGTTAAAGTTTTTAATATATTTTTGGTAAAAACCACATAATGAGACAAAAGATCGCACATCTTTTTTTGTTTGTGGTCTTGGTGCCTTTTTTAACTTCTCCAGGTTCTTAGGGTCATGGGTCATGTTTCCCTGGTGTACTGTGTGTCCCAAGAATTCTAGCTCTTTACATCCAACACAGCATTTCGTCGGTCTAGCTGTCAAATTGGTCTCTCTCAGTCGATCAAACAACATATTCAGAGAGTTAATGTGTTCCTCAAATGTTTCTGTTGCTATGAGAATATCATCCATGAAGTTGGTGATGCATGGATTCTTCAGGGGATCCAGTAACTTTCTCATCATCCTCGAAAACACACTCGGTGCATTTTTCAGCCCGAATGGCAACATATTAAATTCATAATGTCCTTCCGGAAAACCATGCCATCGGTCTTAGAAAAATAATCAAAATAGGAACATGGAACGTCAGAAGCTTATACCAAGGAAAACAGTACATAGTGAAGAACGAGATGGAAAGACTAAACATCGATATCCTGGGCATCTCAGAGCACAGATGGTCGGGCCAGGGACACTTTTCGATTCCATCAGGAGGAACATTCATATACTCAGGCAAAGAGAGAGGAGGTCAGAGTGGCGTCGGCTTCTACCTGTCTAAAAGGACAGCTGCCTCCCTATTAGGATATAATCCCATAAATGACCGCATTGTCACAATCAGACTGAAAGGAAAAAGAAAGAACATCACAATTATACAAACATATGCGCCAACAGCAGCTGCTGAAGAACAGGAAATTGAAGATTTTTACAATGAACTGCAACACGCATTAGAGAAAGCAAATAAGCAAGATATTAGGATAATAATGGGAGATTTTAATGCTAAAGTTGGAAACGAAAGATTAGAACATGAAAAAAGAGTGAAAGGAAGTTATGGATTGGGTCAGAGAAATGAGAGAGGAGAACGCTTGACAACATTCTGCCTAGAAAACAACCTAGTCATCACAAATACTCTTTTCATGCAACACCCTAGAAGACTATATACATGGACGTCACCGGACGGAAAAAGCAAGAACCAAATAGATTACATCTTAATACAACAAAGATGGCGATCTTGTATCTCATCCATCAAGACGCTCCCAGGAGCAAACTGTGACTCCGACCATGAACTTCTTGCTGCAAACTTCAAGATCAAATTGAAAAAAGTCGTTACAAGCGACAAAGTAATAAGTTATGACACAAGCGCCATACCAGAAGAGTACAGTGTCGATATTCAGAACAAATTTGACATTCTTATGGCAGTACAGGAGGAAATGACACCAGATGAACTTGCCAATAACATCAGAGATGTTTATATTACAAATGCACAGAGGTTAATTCCTAAAAGAAGTATAAAGAGACGAGAATACATCTCAGACGAAACACTGAAGTTGGTGGTAGAGAGAAGAAAAATGAAGTCCAAAAAAGATACAGAAAATCAGGAGTTGTACAAGGAATACACAAAGCAGATTAAAAAACGAGTCAGACAAGACAAACAACAATACATAAACGACACCTGCAGGAAAATAGAGGAAATGCGCGAACAGGGATTGAGTAAGAATATGTTTTCTGAAGTAAGAACATTGAAGAACAGCAACTTTAAATCATCACCTCGAGCAATAAACGACAAGAAAGGCGACACTCTAACAGAACGTAAAGATATTCTGAACAGATGGAAGGAGTACTGTCAAGAAATGTATACGGAAATAAACAAAGCGGCAGATGACAACGTCATGAATGAAGCGGAACGTGAACCAGAACCTACCATAGAGGAAGTCCGGAACGCAATCAAACACTTAAAAAGTGGAAAATCTCCTGGTTGTGATGAAATAACAGCTGAAATGATACAGGCAGGAGGAGAAGGCAGCGCTCGTATATACCATGCATTATGCTGCAAGATCTGGCAAAGCGGAATTTGGCCCAAGGAATGGAAAAGATCAATTTACATACCCTTGCCAAAAAAGGGCAACCTGAAACTGTGCACAAACTACAGAACTAAAGCTCTTATAAGCCATGCCAGCAAAATACTATTACAAATCATAATGAAAAGGATGCAACAAAAGCTAGAAACAGAAATAAACGAAGTACAGGCGGGTTTTCGACCAGGTAGAGGCACTAGAGATCATATATTCAACATGAGGATCATCATAGAAAAGTGTAGAGAATTCAACGTTGACCTACATACTTGTTTCATTGATTACACCAAAGCTTTCGATTGTGTACAACATCAGCAGTTATGGGCTATTATGAAAAATATGGGATTTCCAAACCACCTTATACAACTCATCGCACTGCTGTACCAAGAACAACAGGCAGCCGTAAGAATAGAGGGTGAAACATCAGAATGGTTTGAAGTACAGAAAGGAGTAAGACAAGGCTGTACCCTTTCCCCTTACCTGTTTAACATTTATGCCGAGAATATCATGAGAAATGTAAGAGATGACCAAGAACACACAGAGTTTGACTCATTTAACATCGGCGGGTACCAGATCCCGGAAATCAGATATGCTGACGACACAGTCCTCCTATCGACCAACCCAGAAGGACTTGAACAATTACTTCTGTCCACCAAAAAACACAGCGAGGCCCAGAATCTATACCTAAACACCAAGAAGACTAAAGTATTGACAACAGACAAAGTAAAGACCAAACCAGAAATTGAAATTGATAACGAAGAACTGGAAAGTGTTAATGAATTCGAATACTTAGGATCAATCATCAACAGCTCTGGCGACTGTGCAGTAGAAATTAAAAGAAGACTTGCAATTGCTTCACATAAACTAATACAGATGAAAAACCTATGGCAAGGCACAAGCAAAGAAACAAAGTTACAACTGATCAGAGCATGTATATTCCCAGTGGCAACATACGGCTGCGAGACTTGGACACTCAATAAAACAGTTGCAAAAAAGATTACATCATTTGAAATGAAATGCTACAGAAGGATGTTGAGAATACCCTGGACAGAAAAAAAGACCAACAGAGAAGTACTGCACTCACTAAACGTACAGGAACATTGGCTCCTAAATACCATCGCAATAAGGAAGCTGAAATTTTTCGGTCATATAAAAAGACATAATAGCCTGGAAAAAACAGTGATGGAAGGCATGGTCCCTGGAAAAAGGGGAAGGGGTCGACCTAGACGACGGTGGACCCAGGACATCACAGAGAGTCTGAACTTGTCTTTGGCTGATGCAGGTCGACTTGCCCAGAATCGTGATGCGTTCAGAGCAGCTGTAATGGAGACAACGTTCTGGAAAGAATACGTCACATGATGAATGTCCTTCCGAGGTGCTAAAGGCTAAATAAGGTTTGACTTCCGGCTTTACTGGAATCTGATAGTAGCCTTTACTCAGATCCACTTTAGAGAAATATTTAGCTCTATTCAGCCTGGCAAACAGCTGATTTGTATCAGGTAATGGATCCACCTGACCTTCTGTGACAGCATTCAGTTTCCTGTAATCTATACACAGCTGGTGTTCTCCAGAGGGTTTTCTTAACAGAACCACACTGGAGCTGTAGGGAGATTCACTGTGCGAGATAATCCCTTCTCTCAACAGATAATCTATCTCCTCCCTTAAAGCTTTTTCCTTAGCGAACGGAATCGAATAGGCTTTCATACAGATTGGTGTTGGGTCTATGAGTTTCATATCATACTCCAATAAATGTGTATGCCCCGGACGGTCCGTTAACACATCTGTATGATTATTCAGAACCTGTTGAACCCTCTCCCTCTGATTTTCCATTAAGTGTGTGTTGATTTTTACCTGTGCAGCGGTTTCACAGGGATGTAAAGGATATTCATGAGAAGTGAGTGGTTCCTTTTTCATCTCCATTGCAACAGACAAGGTCAGTAGGTGTGTCTCTTCCTGGTTTTCTCTGTCCAGATATTTCTTCAGGAGATTCACATGATAGATTTTCTCTTTCCCTTTCTTATCTATCTTATAATTTGTTCTAGACACCTTCTCTAGAACTGTATATGGACCTTGCCATCCAATTTGCAATTTATTCTGGCTGCCGGACAGTAGAAGGAGCACCTTCTCTTCCACAGCTAATTCTCGATCCTTCGCTTTCTTATTGTAATAGGCAGCATGCTTTTTCCTGGCTTGTCTCAAATTTTCATTGGCAAGTTTCCAGCCAGTTTTAAGACGAGTGGTCAGCTCGTTCACATATTGATATGATGAGGTAATATTTTCTTCTGCCTTTTCATCGGTCCATGTCCTTAACAAGGTTACATATGGACTTTTAGTTTTTCTGACATAGTTTTCATAATATTGGAAGCCTTGTTTTGAGGACATTTCTTCCTCTTGTCATCATTCACAAATCGACCGCTACCAATTTTTCTCTTGGGGTTTTCTCTCCACATTAAATTCCCTGTGAGAGATCTTCTCTCTCTTTTATTTTCACCCAGTTCACATGATTCCGACCGAGGGATTGTCCGTTTATCCTGGGGTAAAACATTTCTTTGTACTCGTATCATTGTGGCCATTGTAAAACATCCAAGTGAAGACTGACTGTGAAAAGGGGGCTCCCATTCCACTTTGTCTACATTATTAATTTTATTTTTCTTTCCATTGTCAGGCCTAAGTTTGCCCCGTGGCGTGTCTAGGTCCTGATCAATTTTCCCACTTGTGGGTGTTCCCTCATGTAAAATGCCACATGCTTCTACAAAATTCTCACTGTCAATCATTTCCTCGGGCCAATAATAATTTTGAGCAATCTTTTGGATGATGGTACCTATTTTCTCATGGTCCGCATCTTTCCCAACATGTAAGCTCCTTATTAACTCTGCGCTATACCTTTTAGGAAGTACCAGCTGTCTCTGACAATTGGATCCAGTTCCAGCCTTCCTATATATCAGTTTGTTCTTCATATAGAAGTCTCCTTTGCCTGGAGGTGTATGACATTGGGACAATTTCTTAAAACAAGGCTTGAGGGTCTTATCCCCAGCCTGCGCCTTCCTCATCTCATCTGGAGGGGTATTTATCAGATTATCCTCCTCCTTTTTAGACTGTGATCTGGTCTGAAGCGTGGCCATGTACACAGGTCTCTTTTTACACACTTCGGTGTTATGGTTGTCCATCCGACACCAACTACAATATGATCTACCTTTATAAAAAGGTTTTCTTTCATCATATTTCCTTTCATTGAATTGTGAGGTTTTATTATTATAATCATTGCGTGGCCTATCAAAATATTGCTTACCTTTGTTCTGGTCTCTATGGTCAAACTTATTAAAGTTTTGAGGGGCCTTAAAATTGTCTACCTGTTTCTTTTTATTACCAACTACCTCTGCTTGGGCTGCCTGATACCTTTCAGCGACATTGAGTAACTCACCCAGCCTCTCTGCACCTTGTTCCATGAGAAACGTTCTCAGGTCTGGAGCCATGGACTCTCTTAGCTGCTCAATAAGGATCATCTCCTTAAGATCTTGGGTTTTCCCCAGAGCAGTCCATTTCTCCAAGTAGGTCTCTAACCGTGCAGAGAACTGGTGATAAGTCTCACCCGACAGTAGTTTGGCATTCCTAAATTTTTTTCTATAAAATTCTCCGTTCTTTTCGTATCTTAATAAAAGAGCCTGCTTTAGCATGTCATAATTGTCTTGGTCATCTCTGCTCATCATGGCAAAAACTTCATAAGCCGTTCTCTAAGCCCTTGTGATAACTTGACGCTCCACCTCTCTCTCTCTCTCTCTCTAACCCATATGTAGTAGCTAAAAGTTCAAATCTACTTAAGTACCCTTCGATGTCATCGTCTTTCTCAACAAAATGATCTACATGAAAACCCATAGCTGAGGTTGAGGCTCCCTGACTAGCAGTGGCATCTGAGGCAAAGGGGCTGGCACCATTTTCAGGAACATGGCCTTGAATTTCCAACTACCTTAGTCGTAACTCGTGCTCCCTCTGCAATCTTCTATCTTCCCTTTCTGCAGCCAATCTCTTTTCTTCTGCCTCCCTTTTGGCAGTCAATCTCTTTTCTTCTCTTTCTGCAGCCAACCTTTTTTCTTCTGCCTCCAATGCCCTAGCCTCCTTGTCAGCCTCAATCTGCAACCTCTTAATTTCTTTGTCAGCCTCAATTTGTAACCTCTTCTCTTCAGCTATCTTCCTATCCTCCCTTTCAATATACTTGTCGCATTCTGAAGTTACATATTGGATCAAAGCTTGACCCTCCATGTTCATTTCTTTCGCAGTCTGCACAGCCGCAGATCAAAACTTTGCCAGATCAGCCATTTGTACTATACAACCTTTAAAATTTCTAACTATACAAATCTCTAATTATGGCTAATAATTTCTAATGATAACCAAGAACAACCACAGACACTGATAGCTCAACTACTATTCAATTTCTCCAAAAGGAATGCTTTTAGTTTTATACTTTCTGAGATTCCTAATATTCTTGATAATATTTTAAGAATTTAAAATCCCAGAAGCAAACTACCCAATATAGCTAGTGTTATAAGAAATTCAATCCCCAGGAGCGAGACCCCAATATAGGTGATAGGTTAAAATCCTGGACTATGAGACCCCAATATATGTGGAGGATTTGATGTTATGAATTGTTGTTATGTAGTATATTTGTATTAAATGAGATTAGCTATGAAGGTCCCTGAATATACCCAATAGTATTGTGAACTTTTCAGGGTACCTTTCCGCTACCACCTTTTTTTTTAATCTCATTCAAAATGTATTTATTATTATTATTAAATGACTTCGTGTTGTGTCTAGGGTTATGAATGTAGAGTGTAATGTACAAAATTCAACAAACATACAAACAAATAGTTTATTATTCACAACAGCACACAGTACTACCACAATAACATACAAACGACACTCTAAAAGGCTATCTTATTTAAGACTGTGGTTGAATTTTGTGTAAATATGTTTTTTTTACAATTTTATTATCCTGATTCTAATTTATTTGGAATCAGGATCGACAATTTAAAAGTGAAATCAAAATAATAAATTACATCAGTCAAATAGCACAATAGATCCTCTATCCATACATAAAAATATTATTCTCATATACGTCTGTAGTGTTCTCCTACTTTAAGGTAATACTGGTAGTACCACTAGGTTGTTGTTTAAAATCATGCCCTTTTAGTAATGTTTGTTTCTATTTGTCACTTGTGGAACTATTAAATATTTGTCCCAGTTTTGATTCACTGTCACTTTTTATATTTCTTCTTTTAAAGTTCTGTAGTTGAGCTTTCAGGTGCCGAACGAGAACTTATCTTTGCAGTAGAATACAGGTTGAACCTTTCCTCTGCTCGCTTGACAATCTGTTCCCTGTTTGATAAGCAATGGCCACTAGCATGGGCTCGCAGTAAACAGGCAGAGTCCTGAATCAATCACTTTTCAAGCGTTTGGTACCACATTAACGTCAGTACCCAGGACCTCTGAAATGTGAAGGTATGCATCCTTCGTAATATCTAGCATACACTAATAGTCCACAGTTAAGGACATGTACATTACAAACAAACAAAAAGGGTCATAGCCCTATACAAACCTATGCCACCATTTTCTTTTGATGTGACAATGTACACCAGTATTCCTTTCCCTAATAGTTACAACGCCACTGCAATTCCAGCTGTAATCTCTTCCATATAATAGGATAGGTCTTATGCTCCTTTATGACAATCATACATATTCTTGTATTTTTACACCTCTCTGACAGTCTATCACATGGTGGATCAATCTTTAGGCTTTGCCTCATGTTCGCTATAGACCCACTCATGTCCAGACATATATTATTATTTCACATTCAATTTTTATATAAAATACAGATTAATAAATGTCAATCTTACCACAATGTTCAATGAAATACACAGAGACGATGACTGACACAGTTCGCTGTTTTATTGTCCAGGCTGTCCAGAAATGTATGTAAAAGCACAGCCTGATCTCATCTATCACTGTTGAAACTTTTCTAGTAATGGCGTCCCCCCTAACGCTTATTCTGACAATATCGATTCAGTTGGCCAATCACTTTTAATTTTACAAGGGTAAACAGTCTTTCAAAAAATATCATTCAAACTTTTCCTACGTTACTAGGCTATTTATGTTTATTCAAAGGTCAGCCAATAATATTTCGTCTCACTTCAAATGCCACCCAATCGGATTCACTGTACTATCTGAGCCTATCTGTCACCTACTTTTTTCCCAAAAAATATGCGATCCAATCTAAGCAGATATGACTTGACCTGACAGTATCTCTGATCTCTATGTATGGTTTTATCAATAGTTGATTAGTTAAGGGACTATTTATATAACTAACACCATATTCTTGGTCAGCAAGTCTTCAAGTACACGAATCTACGATTTTTAAGGGGCTATGTGGGTTGGTTCAAAATTCTATCTTTTTTTCTATGTTAGTTGTTTATTTTTAAACTACCTTTCGTTCACTCTTTTTCCATGTAATATCAAGCTAAATACGAGAGCTTAGGTCATTCACAATAAGAGCTTAACATGTTTACATGACCGTAGTGTCCACAATTCTAACTTTTTCATTGTATTTGGGGAAACCCCTAAGGCAAGGCTTGCCCCTGTGCTAGTGTTGGCTTTTAGTTTAAAATCAATGCGAAACGAATTAGCATTTCATCTATCCTTGCCCCTCCTCGTTCCACAATGCATTTTAGGCAAATATTTTCTTAGAACTAGGAAAAGTGGTTGTTTATGTCAAGGACGAATTTGAAAAATTTTGGATACCGTTTTGTTCGGCTATTCGTTAGCAAATAATAATCTGAAGGCGTAGGCGACACCAACCGTTCTAGCAGAAAATTCTTTTGTACTTTCTTATCTTTGCCTTTATGCCCTATACTGTTTATTAATTTAGAAATCACTACAGCAATATATAGTGAGTTTCTGTGTATGCAACCAAATTTCATTCTGCATTATTACCACATGTTTGATATTGTAACTGTGGATATTTGCTAATGCGATATATAGTGAGTTGCTGTGTACGCAACCAATTTCATTCTGGATTATTACCGCATGTTTGATTTCAACAATTGACTGTTCCTTGATTCGCTATTCATGCGATCTGATTCATTTTATAACTTGTGACAATGTGCTATCCGTGATGTCAATGTTGCTGTGATCAATAAATGGTGTATGCGTTGGAAAAACCTTATTCGTCTTACCCGTTGGTGGATTTCCTTACCTGGCGTTACTGTTGTGTGGGTGATTACAGAATGTAAACAAACCTAAAGAACTCATGACATTCGCATATATATATATATATTATACAACTGTCGGCCACTACAGTAAGCCCGACATTACTGACGTCAATATTGTCAGCTGTGCCAGACAGTAGCACTATCTTCCATACAACCCCCACACATACACATACAGAAGTGACAGCCAAAAGAAACACAGTAACAATCTTGTAAGTGACACACGTCACTTACAAGGTGTAGGAGAATTACTTCCCGGATTATAAAGTTCAATAACATTGAGCACATACAAGTGTTACGGATAAATGATACTGCAACTGTAGCCCTAACCCAAGAAGTTTTATTGATCATATTCATTGAAATATATTGCACCTCTGCTGCTGCAAAACACGTGGTAGGAACTGACGTATTGGCTGGAAACTGTACGTGTTACAATGGGTGCCCACAAGGAGACACTGAAAAAAACTGTTTCCTGAGTTTTTCATTTGAATATGAATTTCAATGAATGTGACCAATAAAATTCCTTAGATTAAGGCTGCAAATGCTGAATCATCTATCCGTAGCACTCATATCTACTCAAGGTTATTGAACTTTATAATTCGGTGAATAATTCTCGGATATCCTGATTGTTTAAAAAAAGAAGAAGAAAAAAAATGCAGACTATGGAACTCGCCCATGCTCTAACGATGCCACTTTTGCATAATATTATGTGAGACACAGTTACAGTTGTCTGTCTACGGGCTGCACATCGGGTAAGATAAAGAGATTGTGTTTCATTTATCAAACTAAATGTAAGGCGATCATTTTTAACGTTTTATCACCGTCTGAAAAAAGAAACAGTATATATAAGGTTTACAGGTAGCTAAATTTATATATAAAACAGTTGAATCTTCTAACCACATTCACCTAAACGTTGCAGCAACAACTATTAGACATTTTAAGCCAGTTAAAGGCACACTGACAACGATTTTGGAGATAGCAAGTCTTCGTGGAGAAAGATTTAATCTTATAGTTACAAAAGAACCAGCTGATAAAAAAACATGAGCAGCAAAATCTGCTGAAAGAAGGATACGAAAGACAAGAGGAGCTTTCATTGCATTAGGAAATATATGGAATTCAAAGGAAGTCAAGCCCAACAAAAAATGTAAGAATCTTCAACTAAAATGTCGTCAGTCCTCTTGTACAGCTCTGAAACATGGTGAACAACAAAAAGAACCATCAAGAAGTTACATAATTTCATAACTGGGTACCACAGAAGTCATTTCATGAATTTGTTGCTATTGAATACAAACAGTTTTGTGTCACAGTAAAACACTCTGGCTGTAACGGCTGTCTGTTCTAGCAAGCTTTATTGGAATTTTCGATGAAGTGAAAGCCTAATTCATGTCACTGGATAAATGCTCTATGCTCCTGAGTGAGTTTAAAAAAAAAACATTTGCTAATTTTTTTAATGAAAATCCAAATAACGATGTTAACTGATGAAGTTCTCAAGACTGTACGTAAGGAAATAACAATATTTTCAGTGAATAAAATAAACTTTCCCTTGAGAGCATTATTACTACAAGATGATATTAAATATACTATTTATCTTTTATTTTCCATACCACGATGATAGTTGTCAAGTACCTTTTCTTTATCACATTTCAAAGCTAAAAGATAGACAATTTTTCCACAATGAAGTAATTTTCTTTTATTTTCCAGATACAAGAACACATTAAGGAGAACCTGAATTCAGTTGTGAAGATAGAAAGACAATTCTAAAAGAATTGTAGATCGGTTGGTAACAGATGTCGCTCATGTATTCATGCTGATGGTGGGCATTTTGAACATTTAAACTTAATTCATGTTACTGTCAAATAATTCTCTCTTCCCCCCCCCCGCCTCTCTCTCTCTCTCTCTCTCTCTCTCTCTCTCTCTATATATATATATATATATATATATATATATATATATATATATATATATATATATATATATATATATATATATACATATATATATATATATATGTAAATATATATTATAATAATAATAGCCCCTTCAGTCATAACTGACTATGGGAATGCGCCCCTGAGCTGACAGCCCTCAGCTGCTTATTTTCCTGGTGCTCCTTTCGACGTTTTATCCCCTCCTCTGCTTGTTGTGTGAGCCTCTCTTCGCCCAATCTGAGTTGGCGCCGTAAATAGCATCGCCACTCAGTGCGATCGGCAGCTTCATCCTCCCATGTTGCTGGATCCATGTCCAGTGCCCTCATATCTCTCTTGCACACATCTTTGAACATTAGCTGTGGTCGCCCAACTGTTCTCCTGCCATCTGCTAGTTGTCCGTAGAAGATATCTTTTGGGATGCGACCATCTTCCATGCGGCGAACATGACCAAGCCAGCGAAGTCTGCGCTGTCTAAGCAGTGTATACATACTTTGAAGGCCAAACACCTCGACATTAGTCACTTTATCTTTCCACGAGATGCCGAGGATGCGGCGTAGACACCGTAAATGGAAGGTATTGAGCCTTCTTTCCTGCTTAGCATAGGTCGTCCAGGTCTCGCTGCCATATAGGAGTGTGCTGGTGACGCAGGCATTATATACCGCAGCTTTGGTCTTCATTGTGAGTTTGGAGTTTCCCCAAACACGCGATGTGAGGCGGGCAAAGGTAGCTGCAGCTTTGCCAATGCGGCTGTCGATTTCTGTATCCAGTGAGAGTTTGTCATTGATGGTAGACCCTAGGTATGTGAAGTGATGCACCACTGCCAATTCATAGTTATCGATAGTGATAACTGGTGCAGCACCCGCATCCTGACTCAGCACATTCGTTTTCTTTAGACTTATTGTGAGGCCAAAGTCCTTGCATGCTTCAGTGAAGCGATTCATCAAGTTCTGAAGCTCCTGTTGGCTTTGAGTGACGACTGCAGCATCATCAGCGAACAACAAGTCTCTTATAGTGACCCTTCTGATTTTTGTTTTTGCCTTCAGTCTTGAAAGATTAAACAGACGGCCATCTGACCTAGTGTGAAGGCATATTCCTTCAGTTGCATCTCTGAAAGCATGTTTCAAGAGTAGGGCAAAGAAGATCCCGAAGAGGGTCGGAGCCAGAACACAGCCTTGTTTAACGCCACTTCGTATGTCAAAGGGCTGTGACGTGCTTCCAGCATATTGGACTGTTCCCTTCATGTCGTCATGGAATGACTTTATCATTTCCAGCATTTTAGAAGGGCAGCCTATTTTCAGGAGGATTTTGAAGAGTCCATCCCTACTAACCAGGTCAAATGCTTTTGTGAGGTCTATAAAGGCGATATATAAAGGCCTTTTCTGCTCTCTTGATTTTTCCTGAAGCTGGCGGACAGAGAAGATCATGTCTGTTGTTGATCTACCAGCATATATATTTATTTATTTATACGCACACACACACAAGCATGTAATTTCTAACAAAGTATTTGTGTTTTTTAAAACAAATACGTTATAATTGCAACACCTCACTAAACTTCACGCAGCGATAGGTTGAGCCAAGTTGTAGGACCTCCAAGAACCAAAATATAATATGAAAACCTCGCCGATCGTGTTCCAATGATTGAATGTGTTGCAAGAAACCCAGGGCACGTTTCTCCAGTGTCAACTTGACATATCAAACATTCATAGCCGACCTAGGGGCGACGTAAGGTTCACTTCTCAACACTCTCAGTGGTCAAAGAATGTGGCAGGCTATTTAGTGCAGCAGCGATCTTGCGCGAATAACTTTCACCTGTTATACGCATGCCGGCGCGTAAATATATCGCTATCACCCGGATGTTCCAGATCTAATTAATGGAGGTATTCCCCTCATACAGATACCGGAGAAACCTTATTTTTTTCTTACTGCAACATGATATTGATCATTACATTACAAAAATGATGAGCTTCTCACTATAAAAGTACACTTATTATTTTATTTAAGTTATTTGTTTTAGTTATGAGTTTCTCAATATCACTGTATGGTTGTTAATTGCATTCAATTTTTTAATAAGTTTTTCGTATTGTTGATAAATACAGGAAAGACGTGCCTCGCTCTTTAAAACTATGCTGGATTATTACACTCAATGTATGAGATTCTGGATGTAAAACATTATTGATTTTTACATTAAAGTTGTTCCCTCTATAAGACTACGTTCATTACGAATGAGAATTAATGTGTCACTATAATAATAAGTTACTTATTACATTAATGACAGGGCTTCCTTATATGCCAGTTGTTGGGGGCCGCGCTGGTGTAATGGTTACCACACTGCGCTAGCGATCAGGTGTTAAAGATTCAAGCCCGGCGCGTGCATTTGTAGGGGTGTCATCGACCGGGATTTTGACTGAATAACCTGAACGGCTCCTGAGATAAACCCTCTGTGGATGGGAAGGAGCGAAGCTCCTGACCGGGTTGGAAGGAAAGTCCACAGGCTCCCCAGCCTCGCATTGACATGTCATTGGGCCGAAGGGCTGAAAGCCCAAGTGCCGCTGGCTAAGGAAAAAAAAATGCCAGTTGTTCATTATATTGAGGTCTTGACCCCTGAGTACTGTATGTTCATTATTACAGGAGTGTTTGCCACTGATTACGTTCTGGTGTGCTTGAGTGATCGGTTTATGGTCGTGTGAGGAAAAGAGATCTTAGTCTACCACAGTGGTTCGGTGGCTTGAGAGACTTGTTTCCGACATCAGGGTTACCTGTCAGGAGTTAGCTCCATACGAATTTTGTATTGAGATATGTGAAGTTTAAGAATGTATTGGTTATCTTGGCCGGTTGTAAGGTGTCACGCACCCGTGTGTTACCGGGGCCCGAAAGGGGAGCAAAAAATAGTAACACTGTACCCTACCATGCATGTAAAAAGCGACTAAGGAGGGTTGGGCATCCCGTAAAAAACGTTTTACCAAAAAAACGTCAACAAACATGGACAAGTCAAATACAGAATATAAATCAACTTAGCCGCCCAAGACAGAAGCAGGTCCTCTGGAAAGGAGGTGCATGAAGCAACCCAGAGAAAGCCGAAAGGAGTCTGGGTTGCCGACTAACCTATTTTCGTCTAGGACAGCGGTTTTCAACCTTTTTGAGTCCATGGCTCCCCTGACCAACTACATTCTTTCTGCGGCTCCCCTGTGGGATAACTGGTAAAAACTCTTGCGATGTTTCGACATTTACCCTAACTTTTTTTGAGCAGGAGAGCTTTGGAAAGGCTTTTAAACAATGTAATTTTTTAATGTAATTTTAAAAACAATGCAATTGGACAATCTGTGAAAAAATTACACGTACAAGAAAAAATATACACAAAGTGCACTTTGAAAACCATTACTATAAAAAAGAAAACAGCACAGATAAATTAGTTTCTTTCTAACTTTTTTTAAAAATTTTTGTCTGAAAATCATTCACTGATAGACTGCACTCGTGATTCAATCTCCATAACAAAAAACGTGTACAGTAAACCTAAACAAAAAATATGATGAATAAAGTACCAGTCACCTCAGTGTGAAACTTGAGCTTGCTTGTTGTTACACAGCTTGTCAAATCTTGGCAACAGTTGAGATACAACTACCCTCATTTCTTTCTCCACATCAATTCTTGATCTGAACTTGGTTTTTATAACAGCCACTGCTGAAAACCCAGCCTCGTAGAGATAGGAGGTTGCAAACGGAATTAATATCTTCAGTGATCTCTTGCTCAAGCTTGAGAACTTCTGTTTTACTGAATACCAAAATGTTGGCAATGCCATGGATGGAAACTTCGCTTGTAGTGAAGGGTCCGATGAAAGTTCTATCAGTTCTTCCTCTTCTGCAGTACTGAAGTACGATGGAACATCACTACTGAAGGGATTTTGAACTCACAGAAACCTGTCACAGTTTTCAGGAAAGTATTTTTCAAAATGAACACTGAGTTGAGATAAGTGTCCTTGAATTATAGAAACAATATCTGCACTAAAATCTATTTCATTGTTTGTAATGAACTGCTGCAAACCTGGGAAGTAGTCCATTTCTCATCCTTCATTGATTTTTCTCTTCCAAAGAAGAAGCTTCTTTCTGAAGGCCGAAACTTTGTCAATAAGTTGAATTAAATGAGTTTCACTTCCTTGCAGAGACTTATTCAACGAGTTCAACTTTTCAAAAAGATCACAGAGGTATGCAACTTTTAACAGGAAGTCAGTGTCCAGAAAGCACTTCGCACTGACATGGTTTTCTTCTTCAAGATAAGAATAGAGTTTCCGCCTAAGTTCAAAAATGCGCGATAAAACATTTCCTATGGAAAGCCATCGAGTGCTGCTATAAAATAAGAGAGACGTATGCTCAGCCCCCATATCGTGACACATTTTACTGAAAAATCTAGCTCTATGAGGTCGAGTTTTAATAAAGCTTACCACATGTATGACTCAATTTGCCATAAGTCAGGAAAAGACATTGACTGATGATATAGACCAGAATTTCAACACCATTTCAACAATATACAAAGAAAGCAGCAAATCATGCTTGGGATTCCAGGAAAGGAAGAAGCAAGACTGGATAACACCAGAAACTTTAAACACCATAACGATGAGAAAGGAAATGAAAAGAAAGAAAACAGAAGCGAAGTCCCCCAGGTTAAAGCAACTATATAGCGAACAGTACAGTCAGCTGGACAAGGAAGTTAAACGCCAAACCCGAGCCAACAAAAGGAATTTCCTAGACGATCTTGCAAGACAGGCAGAGGAGGCAGCACTGAGAAATGAACAAGGCACAGTATACAAAATAACTAAATTCATCAGCGGAAAACGAGGTGCAAACAATATTACATTAGTAAGAGATAAGCAAGGTAATGTCATCACGACAGCAGAGGGACAAGAAACAAGATGGGCAGAGCACTTCAGAGAAACTCTGAACAAAGAACCACCAGAGACACAATTGAATGTTCCTGAGGCTGAAAACGATCTAGATGTGAATACAGCCATTCCACGAAAAGAAGAAATCATCACAGCAATCAAAGGGTTAAAGAACGGCAAAACTCCGGGCCATGATAACTTAAATGCAGAGCTATTTAAGACAGACCCTGAGCTAGCAGCAGAACTATTAGAACCACTATTTGCACAAGTCTGGAAAACGGGGACAACACCATCAGAGTGGAACAAAGGAATAATTGTCAAATTGCCCAAGAAGGGAGATCTTGCAGACTGCAATAATTGGAGAGGAATCACTCTTCTCTCAGTTCCCAGCAAAATACTAGGCAGGATAATTATACAGAGAATTTTAAAGGCAGTAAATCACTGTCGTGTTGTGAGTCACTGGGGCAACTACGACAGTAGTTTTTGCCAGGAATAGTCTATGAGATATTAGATATAAGGTCTCTAGAAATTGGCTCGTTAAGAAAGAATAAAGACCTATTCGAGATAGGGACAAGAAGACAGGAATGCGAATGCTTTCCACTAGACAGTGTTTTTTAATTAATTATGGAAAGAGTTCTGTTTCCCCACGACCTTAGCTTCTGCCCTTAGATCCCGTAAAGAAAAAGCCCCCAACCTCATCTGAGTAGAGAAAGGTTCCTATAGGTGAATATGTAACACCGACAGCACGAGTGATACATTAACAAACTCTTGATAATGATCAACCGATCGTTGGGTTTATTAATGAAATATCCACACATATAGGGTTAGTAATGGTTAGAACGTGATGATGGTGAAAGACGATTCACACAAAACACACAGATGAGATAATAAAATTACAGTTAATTAAGTAATAGTTAATTAAGAATGAACTGGTGTAAAGTGAAATGATGATATGATACGTGTTACCAAAATGGTGAGTACTCTACACAGTCCATGTGTCTCTAAATGCTTCTCCTAGATATGAGGATTCACATTCATTCATAACCCTCCACTCCCAAAGGAGCATAGGCCTTCAACAAACACATGCCAAGTCCTCCTGTCCCGTGCCATCATCTCAAGTTCTTTCCATGTTCTCCTCATCATTTTCCACTCTGTTTCCAACTCTCTTCTCCATGTACTTCTTGGTCTTCCTCTGCCTCTCTTGCCCTCGGGGTTCCAGAACAAGGACTGCCTTGTAATGCTATCAACAGGTTTCCTCAGTGTGTGTCCTATCCATCGCCATCGTCTTCTTCTCATCTCTTGTTCCACTGGCACTTGTCTAGTTCTTGTCATCAGTTCCACGTTGGTAACCTTGTCATACCATTTTAATCCCTCTATTCTACGCAAGCACCCATTTATGAAAGTCTGTAGCTTTTTGGTTGTTGTCTTTGTTGTTCTCCATGTCTCAGAGCCATACAATAGGACTGACTTCACATTTGAGTTGAAGATTCTTATTTTCGTGTTGGATCCGATTTCTCTTGATCTCCATATATTTCCCAATGCAATGAAAGCTCCTCTTGCCTTTTGTATTCTTATTTTGATATCGCTGTCTGTCCCTCCAACTTTGTCTATATTACTGCCAAGATATGTGTATGATTCTACATCTTGTATTGGTGTTTCTTCAAGTTCAACCCTGTTATCATTACCTGCATTTATTCTCATTATTTTTGTCTTTTCCCTGTGTATTTTCAGACCCAATTGCTGTGACCTCTCATCGAGTGTTTTCAATTTGTCCTGCATCTGATTACGGTTATGGGACAGAAGAGCCAAGTCATCAGCAAAATCCAGATCATCCAACTGCTTAGTCAGAGTCCACTGGATTCCATTTCTGTTGTGTGTTGTCGATGATCTCATAACCCAATCTATTGCCAGCAAGAAAAGAAATGGAGACAAGAGGCATCCCTGTCGCACTCCTGTTCTTATCCCAAACGGTTCTGTAAGCTGTCCTTCGTGAAGAACTCTGCATGTCATGTCTTCATATGTTTTCTTTATTAAATTAATGATCTTCAGGGGAACTCCATAATGCCTCATCAATTTCCAAAGTGATTCTCTGTCTACACTGTCAAATGCCTTTTCGTAGTCCACAAATCCGATGTATAGTGGTGAATTCCATTCCAGACTTTGTTCAACTATTATTCTCAAAGTGGCTATCTGGTCTGTACATGATCTGTTTTGTCGAAAACCTGCTTGTTCATCTCTCAGTTTCTTGTCTATGGACTCTTTTAATCTCTCAAGGATAATCCTGTTTAATACTTTTCCTGGCACTGATAGTAACATTATTCCTCTATAATTTGTGCACTCTTGTAAATTTCCCTTCTTAGGCAACTTAACCAGATATCCTTCCTTCCATTCTGCTGGTATCTCTTCCTTTTCCCAGACTTTACCAAGTAATTTATATAACATCTCTGTAGCCGTGTCGATATCTGCTTTGATGGCCTCTGCTGGAATGCCATCAGGTCCAGACGCTTTTCCATCTCTTAGAAGCTTTATGGCTTTCTTTATTTCTTCCTTCGTTGGTCTTTCACCGTTAATTTGTAGCTCTTCTTCTGCTGGCTGGATGTCCGGCGGGTTTTGTGGAGCTGGTCTATTGAGAAGGTCCCCAAAATATTCTGTCCACCTCTTCATTTGCTCTTGTATATTGCTGAGCAGTTTCCCATTCTTGTCTTTTATGAGGCAACTTGTTTGCTTGTATTTCCCTGTTAGCTTCTTTGTGCTGCTATACAGTTCTCTCATATTTCCTTTGGCTGCAGCATCTTCTGCCTCTCTTGCCAACTCCTCAATATACTTCCTCTTGTCTCTTTTGATACTTCTTTTTACTTCTTTGTTTGCTTCTGTGTACACTTCTTGAGCCTTGGCTTTGGAACTTCTAGTTTTGCTTGTGTTTAACTCTGCTTTCTTGTTTTTTCTGTCTTTTATCTTATTGATGGTTTCTGTTGTTATCCATGCTTTTTGTTGTCTTTCCCTTTTCCCCAGTATTTCTTCACATGTCTCCTTCCATACTGTTTTGACCTGCTGCCAATAGTCTTCTGTATTCTCTACATCTTCCAGCTGTTGGAGCACTTGGAATTTGTTGGATACTGTGACCGCAAATTTGTCTCTTGTTTCTTGATTTCTTAGCTGTCCTACATTAAACTGTTGTCTATAATTTTGCATTGTTGCATATCTCTTGAGTTTCATTTTTACTTTGGCTATCAGAAGATGGTGATCTGATGCCACATCTGCTCCTCTATATACCTTTACATCCTGCAATGATGATCTAAACTTCTTGTTTATGCATATATGATCAATCTGATTTTCTGTTCTATGGTCTGGTGATATCCATGTTGCCTTGTGTATTCTCTTATGTGGAAACATGCTTCCTCCTATAGCCAGTTGATTTGAAGCACAGAAGTTTGCGAATAGTTCTCCATTTTCATTCATTACTCCTAGCCCATGTTTTCCCATGACTTCTTCAAATCCAGTGTTGACTGTACCTATCTTTGCATTCATGTCACCCATCAAAATTGTGATGTCTCTTCTTTTTACTTTATCCATAATTTCCTGTAGTTTAGTATAAAATGCTTCTTTCACAGACTCTTCTTTGTCATTAGTTGGTGCATAACATTGGATGACATTTACATGAATTTTCTTTTTAGCTGTTTTGAAAGAAGCTGTTATTATTCTGGGTCCAACAGCTTCCCATTCAATTAGTGCTTTCTGTGCTTCTTTAGATAACATAAGAGCTACCCCTTCACTGTGGTGTGAACTTTCGTCTTCATGTCCTGAGGACAGCACCAATTCACCTGTGATGAGTTTCTTCCTGTCTACCCCCTTCCACTTTGTTTCACACATTCCCAGAACCTCGATTTTGTATTCCCTCATTTCTGCTGCTACTTGCGCCACTTTCCCTTGTTCGTTTAATGTCCGAACATTCCAGGTGCCAAATCTGGAAGTTCTCCTAGAAGAAAGAAGGTTAGTCAGCAACACAGACTCCTTTCGGCTTTCTCTGTGTTGCATCATACGCCTCCCCGCGAGAGGACCTTCCCCTGTCTTGGATGGCTGTGTTTTATTTTCTTTATTTGACTTGTCCATATTTGTTGAAGTTTTTTGTGGTTTAAATTTTTTTACAGGATGGTGTAACCGGCCCCATGCCCAACCCTCCTTAGTCGCCTTTTACGACATGCTTGGTAGGGGACAGTGTTACTATTCTTTGCTCCCCTTTCGGGCCCCGGTAACACACGGGTGTATACGTTATGTCGAATGGGGTATCTCTAAGCTGAGGACGTTCTGATGAATACTGTTGTCGTACGGAGAACGCTGACGAGATATCTATGTATATTCCTTCACTGTTTGAGTATATCTCTGTAGTGTTGATCAACAGTTAATAGTTGTCATATGAACAAAAGGTCTGTTGTCTAATCTCCCGACGGTACTGGTCAGACTGGATATCTTCACGAAATGTTAGTGATATGTAGACTCATAATCTTGCGTATGTAGTCGTGATTCATATACTTTCGAGTCTGCTTCATAAAATGCGCTTAAGAGTGTGTTGCACGTGGTATAAATATGCGATTCCTCTTTTGAGCTCTTTTGCTTGACTTCAGATAATAATGATCTTTCGAGTGATTTGAATTTATGATGACTCTTTATTGAACTTGTGATAACGATGTATTGAACTTGTGAGCAAGCAGTATATGGTGACGAAAAATGCTGCGTCCACCTTATGACTTGTGGGTGAGACAATATTCCTTTTTAATTGAGGAATGAAAGATGTCCTATGGCGAATTCTGCTAGCCAAATGTCCGTTTTTGATAACTTATTTCTGGTTAGACGTCAGACACGTTGCGTGTAGACTCAGACTTCTGATGAACTGAAGACACACAAAAGTCTTCGTAAGTTTTCACATTTAACATCACTGGTTGACTTTCATTTAAACTACTGCTCATTATTCATCTCTCTCTCTCTGAGTTCAATTCTAATGATGTTAAATATCTTGTGCATGAGAGTATGCGCATGGGAGACTGTGATGATGATAAAGGTGAAATATGAACTATTAATTACCTCCTATCATCCTATCAACTTCTAGGAAAATCTTCTGATTTTATTAATCAGTTATGCCAAGAATTATTTGAAACTTTATCTTTCGCACATTTTAGCTGTGAGGTTAAAATAAACAAAAATAAGAAAATGTATTAATAATAAGATCTACTAACCTTCTTTTCCCTTCGCAAAATCCTTTAAGAACACAATTAATCACAGAACTGAATTATCATCCACTCTGAATAAACACGTGTATTAGGCTATGCGTTTTTGGGTTAATCTCTTCCTCACAAGGTAAAAAACTGGACTGCTTCACTCTAGTAGATTATGCGGTATTAACTATTTCTGGAAGTCACCTGGCCAAGCTGGGCGTCCAATGTGGTAAACCAACGCTTGTCTGAACCGCGGCCGACTTAAGTCCAATGTGGTGTCACAGAAATTACCGCATGCCCAGATGTGTTGATTAGGATGACCATATGTGTTTTTACCAGATTTATCACGATGCAATGTGGGCTTCAAACGATAATGTCGGGCATGGCGACTCAATCAAAGGACTTTATTTCCCCCGATGAAAGAACAAATGCGAGTAATCACAACAATGAAATAGCAAATGTGGATCGCAAATATGAGATGAAAGAGCAAATGTCGGAGAAAATACAATACGAAAGATGTAGGAAAAGATAGAGCAACAAGGCATTTGCGCTCGTTTATCACAATAGCCCCTCCTCAAGTGTGATGTCAATCGTACTCAGGAGAGCTTAGACTTCTTGCTCGGGATTCCTTAATCCTTTTCCTCATCTTCGTTTTTCTCTCCGGTTTCCACCCTTTCCTCTACTTGTCTGTGCTCTCCGTCCTGCCTCATAGGATGACGGCTTAAAAAATCCGCTCCTACGTTATGTTTTCCTTGGATATAGTCCACTTGGAACGTGTAAGGTTGTAGAACAAGCGACCACCTCATCAGTCTAGCATTCAAATTCTTTGAATTGGCGAGGAAGGTCAGAGGTTGATGATCACTCTGGATTGTAAATTTCCTTCCGTACAGGTATGCTTGAAATTTTTGTATTCCCCAGACGAGGGACAAACATTCCTTTTCGATTGGGGAATAGTTTTGTTCCGCTCGGTTTAACGTCCGGCTCGCATATGCGACCGGGAATAGATTTGGTGGGCTTCTGTCATCTGGCTGTAGTAATGTAGCCCCGATTCCAATGTTACTGGCATCTGTGCGCAAGATGAATTTTCTAGTTAAATCCGGAAGCCGTAAAATAGGTTTTGTGGTGAGTTTCTCTTTTAAGAGTGCATATGCATGTTCACATTCTGCTGACCATGTCACTTTATCTGGGTTTCCTTTCTTGGTTAGCGATGTAAGCGGTGCACAGAGGCTATTAAAATCCTTTATATATCTCTGGTAGAATCCACAGAGAGATACAAATGACCGGACATCCCTTTTAGTGGACGGTCTCGGTGCATTTTTCAGCTTCTCAACGTTTTGAGTCTCGGGGAACATGGTCCCATGGGATATAGTATGTCCTAGGAACTCTAGCTGTTCACACCCAATTTGACATTTGGTTGGGCGGGCGGTTAGTCCCGCTTCTCTGAGTCTGTTAAACAGCAAGGATAGCGCTGATATATGTTCTTCAAACGATTCAGTAGCTACTAGGATATCATCCATAAAATTGCTGATGGGGGATGATTCAAAGGATCCAATAACTTTCGCATCATCCTTGTGAAGACACTAGGAGCATTGTTCAGTCCAAATGGCATCACATTAAACTCGAAGTGTCCATCTGGAGTACTGAAGGCTAACAGGTTCCTCACCTCAGCTTTTACCGGTATTTGATAGTACCCTTTACTGAGGTCGATCTTTGAAAAATAGCGAGCCCTGCTCAGCTTAGTAAATAGCTGGTTCTGGTCCGGTAACGGTTCTGGCTGGAACTGTGTTAACGCATTCAGCTGTCGGTAGTCGATGCACAGGCGGTGTTCTCCACTGGGTTTGCGTAACAGCACCACTCCCGCACTGTAAGGGGACTCCGACTTCGAAATTATGCCTTCCTTAAGTAAGTAATCAATTTCTTGCTTTAATGCCGTCGCCTTGGCATACGGAATCGGATAGGTTCTCATTCGGACGGGCGTAGGATCCGTGACTTCCATGTCAAACTCCATCAGGTTTGTCCGGCCCGGTTTGTCTGTCAGAGAGTCGGCGTGGTTTTCCATCAATCTCCTTACTTTTTCTTGCTGGGCTTCCGTTAAGGTGGAGCTTATTTTCACATCTAAATGTGATTCCTCCTGTATCACCGGGTACTCTACGGATGATAATGGCTCTTCTTCCATTTGCATAGCAATGGCCATAGTCATGAGGTGCGCTGGTTCGGCAGGGGCTCGCTCGTAAAACTTCTTAAGCAGATTTAAGTGGTAAATTTTCTGCTTTCCGTTCACGGCGATTTTATAGTTGGTGCGAGAAATCTTTTCCACCACTTTGTAGGGTCCCCTCCAGCAAATTTGCAATTTATTACTGCTACTTGGCAGAAGAAGTAGCACCTTCTCTCCTACTGCTAGTTCTCGGTCCTTCGCATTGCGATTGTAATATTTGGCATGTTTCCGCCTAGCCTCCCGTACTTTCGCTGTGGCTAATTCCCAGCCAGTCTTCAGGCGTTGTTTCAAGTCTGTGACGTACTGGAAGGCTGATGTGACAGTGTCGTCTGCCTTGGCATCTGTCCATGTTCTTAGTAATGCTTCTAATGGACCTTTAATGGGTCTTCCGAAGAGTAATGTGGCCGGAGGAACTCCAGTTGACGCATGCGGTACTTCCCTATAAGCAAATAATGCGGCAGGAAGATACTGATCCCAAGTTTCTGGCTTCTCCTGTGCCAACTTCCGAAGAATAGAGGTGAGCGTCCCGTTAAACCGCTCTACTTGCCCGTTACTTTGGGGGTGATAGGGCGAAGTATGGATATGCCTAGTCTTGAATATTCTAAGCACCTCCTCTGTCAACTTGCCTCTAAATTGTGACCCGTTGTCTGTGAGAATTTCATGCGGGAAGCCCAATCTAGTAAAGATATTCAGTAAAGCGTCAGCTACATGCACTGAGTCGCATGCTGGCATGGCTATGGCTTCGCCCCACATGGAACAGGTGTCCACTAAGGTAAGGATATGGGAGTTCCTCTTCTTAGTTCTCAGCAGAGGTCCAATTATATCCACGGCCACTCTTTCAAATGGGGTGCCCAAGATTGGCATCTCCCCAAGGGTCGCGGGTGCCGTCCAGTGTTTTGGTGCAACTTTCTGGCACTGAGGACAAGACTTGACGAAACGTTCAATGTCGCCGGTGATCCCTGGCCAATAATAGTGGCAGGCGATCCTTTGAGTCGTGGCGCTCATTCCCATGTGTCCACTAAATGGGATAGAGTGGCCCATCTCAAGCACCTGGTTCCTATAGGTTGCAGGAACTACTAATTGGTTGTGTTCCTGTCCTTCATTTCCAGCTCGGCGATACATCAATCCATTTTTCATAAAGAAGTCTCCCTTGGTAGGTGGGTTGTGTGTCCTAGGTAATTTTTTAAAACAGGGCGCCAGTGAGGAATCTTCCATTTGGGCCCTCTTCAATTCCTCGGGGAGGATATTGGTAGGAGGTTCCTGCTCTGCGTCTTTTTTTGACTGTCCTCTAGTCTGTACGGCCGCCATGACTAGTGGTTGAGTAGGTTCTCCAAGGAACACATATCTACATCCCAAGATTAAAGAGTAGATTGGTTCTTCCATTATAGCTGCACGAATCTCTCCTGTCACATAACGAGATTCCACTCTGATAAGTGCAATTGGCAGTGTCATGGGTGCAACATCCTTCGTCGGACCTTGGATGTCGACACTCTCTTCTGTTATCTGGTCAGGGGTGACAAGAGATGCCCTGACCACCGCATCGAAAGCAAGTCCTGTGTCATAAAGGCACTCCACAGATTGTCCGTTTACGAGGACTGATTCGATGACGGGAGGATGAGAAACGTTTCCGGTCCTCTGCTCCTTCCGGGGTGACGATTTTGTCTGCAGACAGGCAGCATGTTGGGGAGGAGGTCTGCGCTTGCACTCATTAGTGTTGTGATTGTTCAAGCGACAGTACTTGCACCATTTATCTCCCTGTCTCTGGTGTGGCGCAGCATTTTTCTTGTTTTGCTCTTTGTAGTTATCTTGTTTTGCGTGCTGTTTATGCGAGATGTGTGGTCCTTTGCTTTGTTGGTCTGGTTGGGAGCGAGCAGGTTGCTTTGGCGCCTGATCCGAAAACTTCTTTCTGGCTCCTTGAGACTCCATGAGAGCATTTTGGAATCGCTCTGCCAGTGTAAGAATATTTTCTAACCGGTCAGCGCCGTTTTCAGTGAGAAATCTACGCATTTCCACCGACATAGACTCTTTTAGTTGCTCTATCACAATCAGCTCTTTCAACCCGTCATAGTTCTCGGTAAAGTTTCCCAGTGTACACCACTTCACTAAGTAGTCTTCAATACGGGCTGCGAACTGTGAGAAAGTCTCTCCGGCCTCCTTCCTAGAACCTCGAAATTTTTTTCGGTAAGCCTCTGAATGAAGCTCGTACCTCACCAAGAGAGCTTTTTTCAATGCCTGATAGTCATCTTGCTCTCCGGCCGGAAGTTTATTAAAAACTTCGTAGGCGGCTCCTCTTAGGCCCTGGGAAAGTTTCAAGTTCCACTTCCGTTCTTCAAGTCCAAACCCTGTTGCAAAGCGTTCGAAGCGGTCTAAAAAGGCGTCCATGGTATCGTTCCTTTCTGAAAAAGGTTCCAGCGGAAAGTTCATGGCATTGGGTGGTGCAGGTTGCGAAGTAGGCACACCATCTGAGGGGGGTGAGTACCCTCCATCAAAGTTGGAAGCCGCTGCACTTTTTGCCAGCTCTATCTGATTGGTCTGTCCCTGGATTTCCAGTTGCTTCATTTTAAGTGCATGCTCTGCTGCTTCTTTCCGCTCCGCTGCTTCTGCTGCGGCTTTCCGCTCCGCTGCTTCTGCTGCGGCTTTCCGCTCCGCTGCTTCTGCTGCGGCCTTCTCCATTGTAAGTTTCTGCATTTCCATCTCTCTTTCATGGAGTTTATCAGTTTCCTCGCTTACATATTTCATCAGGTCTTTTCCACTTAACCCGAATTCACGCCCTGCCTCCATTAAACTAGTCCTAATTTTTGCGGCATCTGCCATGATATGCAGTATGGGTTCACGAAGGGAAAAATTGGCAGTGACCTCCAAGCAAATTGTTTAGACTCGCACAAGTAATTATCTCTTTAAAACCAGCTAGGTTTAAATTAGTAATCAAGTTCAAATAGTTCTTTAAAAAATCACTCACTCAGCATATTCTGAAAAATTATGTAACAGATTATCTCGAAGTTTTCTATGAAAAATTTACTAAATATTTATGATAACAATTTCTCCAGCAGTTACTGAAAAAAAAAATTTTCAGTTCCCTACAGTATCCTCTGTTCTCAAAAAGTGTTTACTCTGTCCGTTTGATACTCAATTTAAAAAGTATCACTCGTGCTTTAGAGATATAAATTATTCCCCTATGAAATAGACAAATTATAGTAAGAGTCAGTCTAGAAGGTAATCCCTCAAAATGCCAACAAATTTTGCAATTATCGCAACTGTATAGCAGGGATGAAAATGTGATTTATCACACTTCTAAGTCCGGGTTCACTAATCCCAAGACGAGCCCACAATTGTCGTGTGGTGAGTCACTGGGGCAACTACGACAGTAGTTTTTGCCAGGAATAGTCTATGAGATATTAGATATAAGGTCTCTAGAAATTGGCTCGTTAAGAAAGAATAAAGACCTATTCGAGATAGGGACAAGAAGACAGGAATGCGAATGCTTTCCACTAGACAGTGTTTTCTAATTAATTATGGAAAGAGTTCTGTTTCCCCACGACCTTAGCTTCTGCCCTTAGATCCCGTAAAGAAAAAGCCCCCAACCTCATCTGAGTAGAGAAAGGTTCCTATAGGTGAATATGTAACACCGACAGCACGAGTGATACATTAACAAACTCTTGATAATGATCAACCGATCGTTGGGTTTATTAATGAAATATCCACACATATAGGGTTAGTAATGGTTAGAACGTGATGATGGTGAAAGACGATTCACACAAAACACACAGATGAGATAATAAAATTACAGTTAATTAAGTAATAGTTAATTAAGAATGAACTGGTGTAAAGTGAAATGATGATGTGATATGATACGTGTTACCAAAATGGTGAGTACTCTACACAGTCCATGTGTCTCTAAATGCTTCTCCTAGATATGAGGATTCACATGTATGCATAAAATGTCCCAAGTTGTTATACGTTATGTCGAATGGGGTATCTCTAAGCTGAGGACGTTCTGATGAATACTGTTGTCGTACGGAGAACGCTGACGAGATATCTATGTATATTCCTTCACTGTTTGAGTATATCTCTGTAGTGTTGATCAACAGTTAATAGTTGTCATATGAACAAAAGGTCTGTTGTCTAATCTCCCGACGGTACTGGTCAGACTGGATATCTTCACGAAATGTTAGTGATATGTAGACTCATAATCTTGCGTATGTAGTCGTGATTCATATACTTTCGAGTCTGCTTCATAAAATGCGCTTAAGAGTGTGTTGCACGTGGTATAAATATGCGATTCCTCTTTTGAGCTCTTTTGCTTGACTTCAGATAATAATGATCTTTCGAGTGATTTGAATTTATGATGACTCTGTATTGAACTTGTGATAACGATGTATTGAACTTGTGAGCAAGCAGTATATGGTGACGAAAAATGCTGCGTCCACCTTATGACTTGTGGGTGAGACAATATTCCTTTTTAATTGAGGAATGAAAGATGTCCTATGGCGAATTCTGCTAGCCAAATGTCCGTTTTTGATAACTTATTTCTGGTTAGACGTCAGACACGTTGCGTGTAGACTCAGACTTCTGATGAACTGAAGACACACAAAAGTCTTCGTAAGTTTTCACATTTAACATCACTGGTTGACTTTCATTTAAACTACTGCTCATTATTCATCTCTCTCTCTCTGAGTTCAATTCTAATGATGTTAAATATCTTGTGCATGAGAGTGTGCGCATGGGAGACTGTGATGATGATAAAGGTGAAATATGAACTATTAATTACCTCCTATCATCCTATCAACTTCTAGGAAATCTTCTGATTTTAATTAATCAGTTATGCCAAGAATTATTTGAAACTTTATCTTTCGCACATTTTAGCTTGAGGTTAAAATAAACAAAAATAAGAAAATGTATTAATAATAAGATCTACTAACCTTCTTTTCCCTTCGCAAAATCCTTTAAGAACACAATTAATCACAGAACTGAATTATCATCCACTCTGAATAAACACGTGTATTAGGCTATGCGTTTTTGGGTTAATCTCTTCCTCACAAGGTAAAAAACTGGACTGCTTCACTCTAGTGGATTATGCGGTATTATATATTTCTGGAAGTCACCTGGCCAAGCTGGGCGTCCAATGTGGTAAACCAACGCTTGTCTGAACCGCGGCCGACTTAAGTCCAATGTGGTGTCACAGAAATTACCGCATGCCCAGATGTGTTGATTAGGATGACCATATGTGTTTTTACCAGATTTATCACGATGCAATGTGGGCTTCAAACGATAATGTCGGGCATGGCGACTCAATCAAAGGACTTTATTTCCCCCGATGAAAGAACAAATGTGGTTCTCTAGATACCGGTCGCGAGTAATCACAACAATGAAATAGCAAATGTGGATCGCAAAAATGAGATGAAAGAGCAAATGTCGGAGAAAATACAATACGAAAGATGTAGGAAAAGATAGAGCAACAAGGCATTTGCGCTCGTTTATCACAATCACAAACTGAGGAAAGAACAAGCAGGATTTAGAAAGAACAGGAGATGTGTAGATCATATATTCACTCTCAAGAACATTATAGAGCAGTGCTCAGAATGGCAAAGACAGCTTTACATTAATTTCGTTGATTTTGAAAAGGCTTTTGACAGCATACATAGGGACAGTTTATGGAAAATACTGAGGGCTTATGGAATTCCAAGCTGCATAGTGTCAATCATAAAAAGCCTCTATGCAAACTTTACGTGCAGTGTTTGGCAGAGCAACCTAACCTTTGAGGTGAAGACAGGAGTACGACTGGGATGCCCCTTATCAACCACTCTATTTTTAACAGTCATAGACTGAGTGATGCACCAGACAACAGAGGGTAGTCCAAGAGGAATAAGATGGACAACATTTTCTACATTGGAAGATCTGGAATATGCAGATGACATTGCACTACTAGCACATTCACATCAACACATCCAGGAAAAAACGGATAGACTTAATAAGTTTAGCCAGCAGGTGGGCTTGAACATCAATTTAAAGAAGACAGAGGTCATGACGCTCAATGTGAGCAACCCTGAGCCCATATCAGTAAGGAATAAGCAATTGGTACAGACAGATACCTTCACATACCTAGGAAGCATAGTAACACCAGACGGCGGGGCAGGCAAAGACATCAACATCAGAATGAATAAGGCAAGAACAGCCTTCTTTAGCCTAAACAACATCTGGAAGTCCTCCCAATACAGCACAAGCACAAAATTAAGATTATATCAGAGCTGTGTGCTTTCTGTGCTTCTCTATGGTGAGGAATGCTGGAGAGTTACAGAGAAGGAAATGTCGAAATTGTACTCTTTTCACACAACATGCCTAAGAAAAATTCACCGAATCTTTTGGCCGAATACCATCACTAACCAAGATCTGCTTACTCGTAGCAAGCAAGAGGACATGCACACCATCATAGCTGGCAGACGCTGGAGTTGGGTTGGTCATGTCCTCAGAAGAGACCCCGATGCCATCACAAGAACAGCTATGCTTTGGACCCCTGAAGGAAAACGAAAGAGAGGCCAACCAAAAACAACCTGGCGGAGGACTGTGGAGGCTGAGATGCAAAGAATGAACCAGAGTTGGGGCACTGTACGAAGGATGGCCACCGACCGAGCAAAGTGGAATCAATTTGTTGTTGCCCTACAAGACGCCACTAGGCGTGATGGCCACTGACTGCTTTGACGGTCGGCAGCTAAGGATCAAAGAAGAAGAAGACATGTATGACAGTTTGCAGGACTTCATTCAAATCAACACTCAAATGCTGTGAAGCAAGTGCTTCCCTATGGATAATACAAAGGGTCCAAATAGCATCAGGAGCTTTGCCGCGGATGAGGGCTTGTAGACCACTGTAACAGCCCGACATTGAACGAGCACCATCGGTACACACACCAACACAATGAGCCCAGTCTATTTTATTTTCCGCCATGAAGTTGTCCACAATTTCAAATATATCTTTGCCTGTTGTACCTGCATTTATATCCTTACAAAAAAGATCTTCCACCATTTCGTTATTTTCATCCACAAACCGCACATAACAGATTAAATGAGCATCTCTATTGCTATCAGTGGCCTCATCAAGCTGCAAAGCAAAGTCCTTCCCCCTCATTTTTTATATAATCTGTTCATTAAGATCCTCTCCTAAATCTTGAATTCGACGGCTGATTGTACTGTCCGACAAAGGAATGGGAAAAAGCTGTTTTCCCACGTACTCTCCAACCATAATGGACACAATATCAATAGCACACGGTAAAACGAGTTCTGCTGCAATCGTATGGGGTTTCTTACATTTTGCTACCTGGTATGCTACCTTGTAGGACGCTAGAAGAGCTTTACTCGAGATTGCCGCCTGCTTAGAAAGTGCTGATTTTTGTTCTTTCATTTGACTCAATTTTCTAGACAGCATACATTCGACAGAGAGTACTTTGAAACACAAAACACACTGTGGGCGCTCTTCATTGTTCACAAGAGTGCACGCGAAACCAAAATCTAAGTAACCTTCATCGCATTTTCTATACTTAGTTTCCTTTCCTCACCACTTTCCTTGTCATCCTCAACAAGTTCTCGCTTTTTACTAAAACTTTCCAAATTAAAAAATCTTTCCATAGTTTATATCAAACTCACAACACAATCAAAACCGTTTGAAAACAGAAAATCACCGTGTTACCTACTATGGTCGTGCGAGGAGAATGCGAGGAAAGTTGATAGGCGGGTCGGGGGAGCGGGACTTCAAAGGCTGGCCAACATCAAAAGTGAAATTTCTCCGGGGTCACGCAGGTTGACAAACACTAAAAATGAAATTTCCCACTGCTCTGTGTTTTCTTTCCTGCTAAATACGAAAAAAAATCCACGCCCACCCACGGCGCCCCTGACCGTCAGTTATGGCGCCCCAGGGCGCCGCGGCGCACAGGTTGAAAACCGCTGGTCTAGGAAAACCTCCAGGATTGGCACCTTGAATGTTCGCACTATGTGAACAAGGGGGAACGGCACAAGTAGCAGCAGAAATGGATAATTACAGGATTGATCTTCTGGGTCTCTGCGAGACACGGTGGAAAGGCATAGAGAGGAGGAGATTTATCTCAGGAGAAATGGTGTTGTCCTCACGACTTGAGGAGGAAAGAGCCCACCATAGTGAAGGGGTGGCTCTAATGCTGTCTAGGGAAGCACAGAAGGCACTTATACAATGGGAAGCAATGGGACCCCCGAATTATAACAGCAAGGTTTAAATCAGCCAAAAAGAAAGTAAATATATAAATCATCCAATGTTATGCACCAACAAATGATAAAGAAGAATCTGAGAAAGAACTTTATACCAGACTACAAATTGTCTTGGACAAAAAGAAAAGAAAGGACATCACAATTTTGATGGGGGACCTAAGCGCGAAAATAGGAACAGACAACACCGGCTTTGAAGAAATCATGGGAAAGCATGGATTAGGTATGATGAACGAGAATGGGGAACTATTAGCTAACTTCTGTGCTTCAAATCAACAAGCTATAGGAGGAAGCATATTTCCACATAAAAGAATACATAAAGCAACATGGATATCAACTGACCACAGAATTGAGAATCAGATTGATCACATGTGCATAAGTAAGAAGTTTAGGTCATCATTTCATGATATGAAAGTATGTAGAGGAGCAGATGTTGTATCAGATAATCTTCAACTCAAATGTCAAGTCAGTCCTATTGTATGGCTCTGAGACAAGGACAGTAACAAAAACAACAACCAAAAAGCTACAGACTTTTATAAACGGGTGCTTGCGTAGAATCTTCTTCTTCTTTGATCCTTAGCCGCCGACCGTCAAAGCAGTCAGTGGCCATCACGCCTAATGGCGTCTTGTAGGGCAACAACAAATTGATTCCACTTTGCTCGGTCGGCGGCCATCCTTCATACAGTGCCCCAACTGTGGTTCATTCTTTGCATCTCACAGTCCTCCGCCAGGTTGTTTTTGGTCAGCCTCTCTTTCGTTTTCCTTCAGGGGTCCAAAGCATAGCTGTTCTTGTGATGGCATCGGGGTCTCTTCTGAGGACATGGCCAACCCAGCTCCAGCGACTACCAGCTACGATGGTGAGCATGGCCTCTTGCTTGCTCCGAGTAAGCAGATCTTGGTTGGTGATGGTATTCGGCCAAAAGATTCGGTGAATTTTTCTTAGGCATGTTGTGTGAAAAGAGGACAATTTCGACATTTCCTTCTCTGTAACTCTCCAGCATTCCTCACCATAGAGAAGCACAGAAAGCACACAGCTCTGATATAATCTTAATTTTGTGCTTGTGCTGTATTGAGAGGACTTCCATATGTTGTTAAGGCTAAAAAAGGCTGTTCTTGCCTTATTCATTCTGATGTTGATGTCTTTGCCTGCCCCGCCGTCTGGTGTTACTATGCATCCTAGGTATATGAAGGTGTCTGTCTGTACCAGTTGCTGATTCCTTACTGATATGGGCTCAGGGTTGCTCACATTGAGCGTCATGACCTCTGACTTCTTTAAATTGATGTTCAAGCCCACCTGCTGGCTAAACTTATTAAGTCTATCCGTTTTTTCATGGATGTGTTGATGTGAATGTGCTAGTAGTGCAATGTCATCTGCATATTCCAGATCTTCCAATGTAGAAAATGTAGTCCATCTTATTCCTCTTGGACTGCCCTCTGTTGTCTGGCGCATCACTCAATCTATGACTGTTAAAAATAGAGTGTTTGATAAGGGGCATCCCTGTCGTACTCCTGTCTTCACCTCAAAGGTTAGGTTGCTCTGCCCAACACTACACGTAAAGTTGGCATAGAGGCTTTTTATGATTGACACTATGCAGCTTGGAATTCCATAAGCCCTCAGTATTTTCCATAAACTGTCCCTATGTATGCTGTCAAAAGCCTTTTCAAAATCAACGAAATTAATGTACAGCTGTCTTTGCCATTCTGAGCACTGCTCTATAATGTTCCTGAGAGTGAATATATGATCTACACATCTTCTGTTCTTCCTAAATCCTGCTTGTTCTTTCCTCAGTTTGTGGTCTACTGCTTTTGAAATTCTCTGTATAATAATCCTGCCTAGTATTTTGCTGGGAACTGAGAGAAGAGTGATTCCTCTCCAATTATTGCAGTCTGCAAGATCTCCCTTCTTGGGCAATTTGACAATTATTCCTTTGTTCCACTCTGATGGTGTTGTCCCCGTTTTCCAGACTTGTGCAAATAGTGGTTCTAATAGTTCTGCTGCTAGCTCAGGTTCTGTCTTAAATAGCTCTGCATTTAAGTTATCATGGCCAGGAGCTTTTCCACTCTTTAACCCTTTGATTGTCATGTCATGTCATAACCCTCCACTCCCAAAGGAGCATAGGCCTTCAACAAACACATGCCAAGTCCTCCTGTCACGTGCCATCATCTCAAGTTCTTTCCATGTTCTCCTCATCATTTTCACCTCTGTTTCCAACTCTCTTCTCCATGTACTTCTTGGTCTTCCTCTGCCTCTCTTGCCCTGGGGGTTCCAGAACAAGGACTGCCTTGTAATGCTATCAACAGGTTTCCTCAGTGTGTGTACTATCCATCGCCATCGTCTTCTTCTCATTTCTTGTTCCACTGGCATTTGTCTAGTTCTTGTCATTAGTTCCACGTTGGTAACCTTGTCATACCATTTTAATCCCTCTATTCTACGCAAGCACCCATTTATGAAAGTCTGTAGCTTTTTGGTTGTTGTCTTTGTTGTTCTCCATGTCTCTGAGCCATACAATAGGACTGACTTCACATTTGAGTTGAAGATTCTTATTTTCGTGTTGGATCCTATTTCTCTTGATCTCCATATATTTCCCAATGCAATGAAAGCTCCTCTTGCCTTTTGTATTCTTATTTTGATATCGCTGTCTGTCCCTCCAACTTTGTCTATATTACTGCCAAGATATGTGTATGATTCTACATCTTGTATTGGTGTTTCTTCAAGTTCAACCCTGTTATCATTACCTGCATTTATTCGCATTATTTTTGTCTTTTCCCTGTGTATTTTCAGACCCACTTGCTGTGACCTCTCATCGAGTGTTTTCAATTTGTCCTGCATCTGATTACGGCTATGGGACAGAAGAGCCAAGTCATCAGCAAAATCCAGATCATCCAACAACCCTTTGATTGCTGTGATGATTTCTTCTTTTCGTGGAATGTCTGTATTTACATCTAAATCGTTTTCAGCCTCAGGAACATTCAATTGTGTCTCTGGTGGTTCCTGTTCAGAGTTTCTCTGAAGTGCTCTGCCCATCTTGTTTCCTGTCCCTCTGCTGTCGTGATGAGATTTCCTTGCTTATCTCTTACTAATGTAATATTGTTTGCACCTCGTTTTCCGCTGATGAATTTAGTTATTTTGTATACTGTGCTTTGTTTATTTCTCAGTGCTGCCTCTTCTGCCTGTCTTGCAAGATCGTCTAGGAAATTCCTTTTGTTGGCTCAGGTTTGGCGTTTAACTTCCTTGTCCAGCTGACTGTACTGTTCGCTATATAGTTGCTTTAACCTGGGGGACTTCGCTTCTGTTTTCTTTCTTTTCATTTCCTTTCTCAGTGTTATGGTGTTTAATGTTTCTGGTGTTATCCAGTCTTGCTTCTTCCTTTCCTGGAATCCCAAGCATGATTTGCTGCTTTCCTTATATATTGTTGAAATGGTGTTGAATTTCTGGTCTATATCATCAGTCAATGTCTTTTCCTGACTTTTGGCAAATTGATATCGTTTCTTTATGTCAGCCGCAAAAGCTTTTCTGGTAAGGGGATCCTTCAATTTGCTGATGACAAACCTTTTCTGTGTAGTTACAGTTGGTCCAGCCCTTCTTAGTTTCACTTTCAGTTTTGCTACTACTAAATGGTGATCACTTCCCACATTTGCACCTCTTCTTACCTTCACATCTTGTAATGCATGTCTCCATCTACCGTTAATCATGATGTGGTCTATCTGGTTTCTGTCCCGACCATTTGGTGATTCCCATGTTAATTTGTGAATTTCTTTATGCGGGAAAAGTGTTCCTCCAATGACCAGGTTGTTAAACTACAGAAACTTATAGATTTATCCCCATTTTCGTTTACTGTTCCGCTGCCACATTTCCCCATTACTCTTTCATTATATGTATTGTGTGTACCAGCTTTCGCATTGAGGTCTCCCATTACTATAATAAGATCATATCTAGGTGTGTCTTCCATTTCTTTCTGCAGTTGTTGATAGAATTCATCCTTGACCTCATCATCGCTGTCATTCGTTGGTGTCGTAGCATTGTATTATGGTAGTGTTGGTGAATCTCCCTCTCAATCTTAATCTTATCAGTCTGTTGTTAATGGGTTTCCATTCCAGTAATGTCCTTTCTATTCCTTTCTGTAGAATAATGGCTACACCTTCATTGTGCTGTCCATCCTCTCTTCCAGAGTAAAGTACTGTTTCTCCTGTTGCTGTTTTAACTTGTCCTGCCCCTGTCCATCTGCTCTCGCTTATCCCTAGAATGTGTAACCTATAATTTCTCATTTCTGCCGTGACCTGTTTTAGTTTACCCGTCTCATTCATTGTCCTGACATTCCAAAATCCTATTCTTGTATCATGTTTTGCGGTCAGGACGTCCGTTCTCATGTCAGTGGCTTCCTTTCGGCTTTCACCACTGACAGTCATACGAGCCTCAGACTCCGGATGTCCGTCCCGCAGCAAAGTTTGTTTATTCGTTGTTGTTTCCGTAACTTCAATTTTTTTTTTTTTTTACATAGACAGGGGTGTCAGCCCTATGCTAAAACCCCCAACCTGGAGGACCAGGGTGTCTGCTTTAGTCTGACCCCTGCCCGCGCAAACCTGTCCAGCTTGGTAGAACCTTCCAGGAGTAAGACTCCCGCTGGCATAGCTCTGGGGGTAATCAGGGTACGCAAGCCGCCATACCTCGACAAGGTATTGACACCGGTGATGGAAGTTGCGTAGAATAGAAGGACTGAAATGGTATGACAAAGTCACACATGTGGAATTGATGACAAGAACCAGACAAGTGCCAGTGGAACAAGAGCTGAGAAGAAGACGCTGGCGATGGATAGGACACACACTGAGAAAACCTGCTGATAGCATTACAAGGCAGTCATTGTTCTGGAATCCACAGGGAAAGAGAGGCAGAGGTAGACCAAAAACACATGGAGAAGAGAGCTGGATACAGAGGTGAAAATGATGAGGAAAACATGGAAAGAACTTGAGCGGATGGCACAGGACAGGAAAACTTGGCATGTGTTTGTTGAAGGCCTATGCTCCTCGGTGAGTTAAAGGGTATTGATTGAAGGTGTCACGGGATTTACTCCTCTTGCTCTGCAGTTATGGTCCAACAATGGACAAACCTAGAGTATCTAATGAGAATCTTCAAAGGTATCTACCTTCGCTCAAGATTACTCTTGGCAGAGTTGTGAATAGAAGGATGATGATGCTTCTATCTTGAGGGAGCTTTCATCAGGTATTTCAGAAATCAAGAACAATGCTGAATTGATCTGAGCAATTAACTTTTTATCTGCCTGACACCTTTTAAAAGAATTATTATGATTTTAGCTCGTTCAAGCACCCAACTGATTTAATTCAGTGAAATATTAATTTAATAGCTCTGTTTAAGTGTATTTTAAAAAACGACTGAGACATACGGGTGCAGTACTCTCAAAATGATTAAATCAACTATAAATATGTATATACAAAGATAAAAAATTTAATAATCAATTATAGTTAACAGTGGGAAAAAAACGAATAACTCTTTAAAAACGCATCAAAGGTGATTTTATTGTTAGTTAAGGAAATTTTCTTCTTGGTAAAGTTGGCAGCTTTTAAGTGTGTACTTAGCTGCCAGTGGGAGGTCGGTTGGTTTCTGCTCCAGCCGAAGTTTGGTTCTTTGCAGATTGTAGTCTGGTTCACTCTCGTCACTGGTCAAGCCTGGTGGCGGTAACACGTTCCAAGAAGTATCATGGAGTAATTACAAAGCTGGTCCAGCGTCTTCAAAACCCGTCTGATGATGATGTCTATCTTTGACTAAAGGCCACTTATACCAGTTACTTGTTCCACAGATAGTACCATTAATTGGTACCACCGACTAGTATCATGAAATAAGAGAGAAACAAACATCCTCCTGAGTATTGGGTTTCCTGAAAACAAATAAGGTGTTCCTCTGCCCCCTTTTCATTCCACCTCAGAACTTTACCCTCTCTGAGCATTAATATTAATCCCAGTGAGCAGAAAACATCCATTGCATTTATATTAAACATGTTTACATTTACATTTGCACTGGTTGAAAAAGTGAATATAAAATAGTATGTATATCATTGTAACAGGGAGTTCGAGTGTCAAAAATCCGGTTTCAAACATTTACATGAGGGAAATTAACGGACTTATCAATTTAAATCAAAGGGCAAAAATCCATGACTTATAAATTTATAATCAAATGGCGATAATCCTAAATACACTGGAGTAGGGATCAACAGTAGTGTTTTACGCCCCTTGAGGACAAAGTGCTGACTCAAGTTTGGAGTTCTGTTTTTGGGTGAACTTGGCTAAGCGAAACTTGCGCGAGAAATTTATATAAACTGGTGAGTTGTTTTCGAGACAGTCGATCTAGAAGGTTCGGGAATAGTCGCAATAGTAAATCGTGGTACTAAACTAGATCAGTCAGATATGTAAGCGCGTTAGCGTAGGTTCAGTAGAATTGGCTCTCTCCCAAGTGTGTGTAAAAGATAGTAGTTTATAAGTGATTGGCACAATCGAGAGTTATTATCGAGGGATAAGTCCAAATGAGTTTGGTTGCTTCTGTGGTCACATAAAAGTTTATAACTATCCTCCGGACGCTGAATCGCCTATATGTAACATATGACAGTTTTTGTGAGATATTCTGAGGACAGATTGACAGTGTTGCCATTTCAAGAATAAGTGCATATTTCAAGACAACTAGGTACGTTGAGTTTTACCAACATATGATAAACTGTTTAGTACATGACAAGAACGATAGACAACAGCTAGTCTTGAGAAGTAGGAAATAATAGATCTTGGTAAATTTTCACCCCTGGCGGTCAGGCCAGTATCATCTAAGATATCCAAGATGAAACAAACAAAAAAATCAGAACATTTTTAAAGAGAATACTGCCATATGAAGACTCTCAGAGGGCAGAAGAATATTGACAGCAGGTTTTCCAAGCCGTGACCTTACAGCAAATCAAGTAGCAGCGTCGAGGCAGAAATAAAAGAAGTACAACAGTAGTTAAAAAAACAGCAAATCAACAAGATATGAGAAATCAGGAAAACCTGCGTCAAGTCAACAAGGAAAGGTCCTGCATCAAAGAATTTTTTTTTACACCACCCAACATAACCGCTGTTGTGTTCCAACATGTATGTACGTACAACTGGATGACATGTCATGACATACGCGCGCGAGTGAGGTTAGATTGAAAACAGTACACATTCGCGATAGCTGAGAAATATCGTGTTTAAGTAGGTGTGAAATAGTCCTCTAATGAGTAAGGAAGTACATAATGACGAGTGTTCCTTAAATTCTGTTGAAAGGGAGCATTCTGAGAAAGACCACCTAAAAACTAGTAGGAGAAGCCTAAAAATAGGAACATGGAATGTTAGAACTCTAAACGGAGAAGGAAAGCTGGACAATCTTATATTAGAGGCAACCGACATGAAACTCGATATACTGGGAGTTGCAGAGGCAAGACTTTTGGATACAGGCTACATAACAAGAGACCAGTACACGCTTATACACTCAGGAGGAGAAAAACACGAAAGAGGGGTAGGAATGTTGATAAAGAATGAGTTAGAAAAATACGTATGTGGATACTGGACACACAATGACAGAATGATGTTACTAAAGATGAGAGCAAAGCCATTCGACATATCAATCTTACAAACTTATGCACCAACTAAAGATCACAGCGAGGAAGAAATAGAAGAATACTATGAAGAGCTACAACACACACTTAAACCAGTCAAATCTACAGATGTGTTGATAGTAATGGGTGATATGAATGCAAAAGTAGGAAAAGGAAAATACAAGAAAATAGTAGGACAGTATGGATTAGGGACAAGAAATGATAGAGGAGACAGACTTATCCAGTTCTGTGAAGAAAACCAGCTGGTCATATGTAACACTTTTTTTGAACACCACCCAAGGAAATTATACACATGGAAAAGCCCAGGAGATGTAACACGTAATCAAATCGACTATATCATGATAAAACATAGATTTAAGAACAGTGTCACAAGTGCAAAGACACATCCTGGGGCCGACATAAATTCAGATCACAATCCAGTTGTCATCAAAGTAAATATAAAGCTGAAAAGAGCAGGAAACAGAAGACAGGAGGAACCCCAGGTAGAAATATCAGCGCTGAAACAACCAGATATAAAACAGAAATATTTAATCGACGTCAAAAATAAATACCAACAGTTATTGACAGAAAGCATGGATCAGTATAGAAGAGAAAACCCAGAAGAAAAAGCAACCGCAAAATGGGAATGCTTAAAAACAAGCATACAATCAGCAAATGCAAATTTACCTAAAAAGGAGTCTAAGAAAAATCAAATTTGGATGACAGATGACATCTTGAATAAAATGGCTGAAAGAAAGAAAGCAAAAAACACTCCAGAATATAAAACAATAGACAATGACATACGTACTATGTGTAGAGAAGCAAAAGAACGGTGGATAGAAACAAAATGTAAGGAAATAGAAGACTTGGAAGCAAAGCACATGACAAGAGATATGCATGAAGAAATAAAGAAATTATCAAATCGGTCGCGGTTTGCACAAGGAGGAAGCTGTATCAAGAACAAAAATGGTGTAATATTACTTGATGAGAAAGACATATCAAACAGATGGGCAGAATACGTAAAAGAACTATTCGAGGACAACAGAGGTAAAAAACCATCACCAGATTCTAATGAAGGCCCACACATTCTCAGATCAGAAGTAGAGAATGCCATTCATATGATACAAAAAGGAAGATCAGCAGGCATGGATAACATAAAAATTGAAATGATAGAAGCTCTGGAGAGCTTTGGTATAGATACAATCACAGAAATATGCAATGATATATACAATACAGGATATTTACCACACGACATGAAGACATCAGTTTTTATAACATTGCCCAAAAAACCAAATGCAACAGAATGTTCAGACTTCAGAACAATCAGCCTGATGAGTCATGCAATTAAGATACTGCTCAAAATCATACAGGAAAGAATAAAAAGTAAAGTAGACAGCGAAATCCAAGAAGAACAGTTTGGTTTTAGACGGAACAGTGGAACAAGAGAGGCAATATTTTGCCTAAGAAGATTAGCAGAAAAAATATACAGAGGTCCAAAAAAGTATGTATATGTGCTTCATTGACTATAAGAAGGCTTTTGACAGAATCCATCATGAGAAAATAATTGAATGCCTCAAAGACATAGGTATTGATGGAAAAGATATAAGAATACTCAGTAACCTTTATTGGGAGCAAACTGCCACAGTAAGATCGGGAAGGAATTATTCACCATACATAGACATAAAAAGAGGTGTCAGACAAGGTTGTGTGCTGTCCCCCTGCCTATTTAATTTATACACCGAAAAAATTTTCAAACAGATACAGGAAATACCAGGACTGAACATCAGTGGAAGATCAATAAACAACCTTAGATATGCAGATGATACCGTGTTGTTAGCTGAAAGCGAACAGGAGTTACAAGAACTAGTGAAGCAAGTGAACAGTATAAGTCATGAATATGGACTCGACATTAATATTGAGAAAACTAAAACTATGATAATTAGCAAAACAGACGATAAACCCACATTAAAGATAAGCGTAAATGGGAAAATCCTGGAACAAGTCAAGAGCTACGTATATCTTGGTCATATAATAACAGAAGATGGCAGATGTGAAACAGAAATCAAGAAGAGAATAGGAATGGCCAAAGCTACATTCAACAACATGAAACATATACTGACATCCAAACAGTTATCTCATAAATTAAAATTGAGAATCATAAAGTGTTATATATATTCTGCATTTCTGTATGGTGCAGAAACATTGACGATGAATAAGCATTTGGAAGAAAGAATTGAGGCTCTTGAAATGTGGATATATAGAAGAATGGGGCGTATCTCATGGAAAGAGATGAAAACAAATAAGGAGGTCCTAGAAAATCTAGGTATGAAAAGAGAACTAATGAGAGAGGTCAAAGTTCGGCAGCTAAAATACTTTGGCCACGTAAAAAGGCATAACACCTTGCAGAAGACCATAACAGAAGGGAGAGTTGAAGGCAAACGTGCAAGGGGAAGACAGCGCTATAAGTGGGAAGATAACATCAAGAGATGGACGGGAAAGAGTCTATCAGAGTGCACCACCAAGACAAGAGACAGAAGACGTTGGAGATCCATTACAGCCAACCTTCGTTGTGGAGATGGCAACTGATGATGATGATGAAATAGTCCGGATAGAAGAAAGTTGTCATACCAAGCAAGCAAGACAGTAGATTAATCACATAAACATTTTAGTAAATTAATTTAGATTAGTTTTTTTTTCCTCTAACCAGCGGCACTCGAGCTTTCCAGCTCTTTTGGCCCAATGACATGTCATTGCGAGGCTGGGGGGTCAGTGGACTTTCCTTCCAACCCGGTCAGGAGCTTCGCTCCTTCCCATCAACACGGGATTTATGTGCAAGAGCCGTTCAGGTTATTCAGTCAAATTTCTGGTCGTAAACATTCCTTCAAACGCTGACGCCCGGGTTTGATGTTTACTTTTTTTTTTTACAATCTTCAGTGGTGCCCATATTTATTTTTGTGGAATATTTGAAGTTTGTTAGTTAGCGTTGGTTACTTTTCGGGACAGGCAGGACACTAATATAAAATTATCCACAGGTATTTCCACTAACACTTCTTGCAGGTAGTGCCCTCATGCAGCAGCAGCAGCCTACTTTGAGTGTTGACCCTAATATGGCCGCTATCTAACATATAGTCAGGACGCTGGCTACTTTTAGCAATGCTAAGTTCCAAAATATAAGAACTATCATAAGGCCATATGCAGGTAATCCTAAGTTATGTAGACAGTGGTTACTATATATTCAGAGATATTGTTCTTCGATCAGTACCGAACAGGGAGATTTCAAGAATGTTGCGTACCTGTCCTCAGATGGACTGGTAACCGACTTCATTGGAAGGAGAATGGAAACCTTCCCTAATGAGACTTGGGCAGAGTTGAAGAAAGAGCTGATCAAAAGTTATTCGGAAATTACGGATAGCTCCTATGCTTGGACGCTTCTTCCACGCATACGACAACAGCCACAGGAGTCGACACAAATGTTCAGTGACAGGTTATTGAACCTGGCAGAGGAAGCCTTCCTGGGACAAGACATTAACCAGCAGGAAGGGGAAAAACAACTGGCAGGGATATTTTTTAACTGACTAAACTGCACTCCAATGAAGCTACACTTGCTTCGGAAAGATCCGCAGAATTTAAGAGAGGCTATTTTTCTAGCCCTAGCGGAAGAGAATGTAAGAAGAAGGCTTGATCTTAGGTTAGGAAGAACATTAGCACACGAAGAGCGGGAAGAAGAATCGATGGAGATAGGGCAGTGCCAGCAAAGAACAACAAGGATGCACAGAAGAGGAAGACAAACATACAATAGGCCAAGATATGAAGAACACATGGCACCTGTATGTTTTGTGTGTAACAAGCCCGGTCACAAGTCATACACATGTAGATACAGGCACCAAGAGCCACGACAGCCAGCGAGACGAGTTGAGACCTTCGATAATACACACAATAAACATACAGTCGCCAGGTTAAGTGACTGCGCAGAATATACCCGAACGCAAACTCATAACACTCGAAGACATAACCGGGCACCTATGGGATGTTCCGACACGCAAAAACTTACACGCAGAGAAAAGACAGACCCGCTCACTAAGAGAGACCGATGTGAGTATGGTGAATAGGTCTCCGCAACATAAAGAAAGTGCACAATGGAACAGCGGAAAAGGATACAACACTAGCAATACGACTAGTGGGTTAAGACATTGGAATAGTCTTAAAAGAAGAAATGACAGGATAGCGGTGCGAAATTGTAATGCGTAAAGCAAAAGGGGAAAGAGACAAAAGCAACAAGTACAGCCAGATTGCTGGAGTTGGAAAAATGAAAATGAAAGGAGATGTGGTAAAAGAAATACATGCAACAACAGAGCACAAGCACATGATAAGAAAGAGAAATTGCATTGCTTTACAAGAAGTGGAAGACAACCACATGTGCACATATTATGAAAAGCACATGGGAAATATGACTACCAACCATAACACAGACAGCAGGAAAGAGACGAAGTTAAAAAAGGTGCAGATTGGAACTGCCTGGAAAGAAGAAGACATCGGATAGTAGTGAGAAACTTTGTCGGTGAAATCAGGAAAGGAAAGACACTAGAAATAAACAACATCAACAAAGGAAATCAACAAAAGTGTCAGATAAGAACCGAGAATGGTTTGTGGATGAACGTAGATCAAATAGGATCATGGTGGAACACAAAGAACAGGTATTACGAACCGAGGTTTACAATAGAAAATGAAAGTCACAGCAATAGACCATGGAACATTCATGATAGGATAATAATCAAGAGACAGGTCAATACGCAGAGAAGAATGGTCAGTTTTGCAAAACAAAAAAACAAAAAAAACAAAAAACAAAAAAAACAAAGAGAGACATAGGCACAAACAGAAGTAGATAAGTCGGATTCAATTTGAAGAAGGAACAAACAAGAACTGAAAAGGACACAGAATGTTAGAGGCATGGAGAGTAGACTCACAAAATGTAAACAGTTGCCGAAAAAGCGCGCTGTACATCGACAGGCGATGGGTATATACATGATCAGGTACTTACACGCAAGATGGAGATAACATCGCAGCATAAGGACAACAACAGCTCATTTTGCACTCAGGCTTGCGCTCATTTGTGAAGGCATCGCTGCATGCAAAATGAGGAGGCACGAAAACGCATCGATTTTGAAACTACACCATTGATGTTAATTGTGACGCAAGTTTAAATAAATTATGACGTATGCGACGTCTGCTTCTGAGAGATAAAGGTCAATCTTGGATCTTTTGGCTGGTGTCCGTCGAGGTGGAAGGTTGTGTTTTGTGCGCTCCTGATATGTGTTAAAGTCCACTAGTTATTCGAAGATTTTATGATGACTGCATCTTAATACACGCTTGAGATTTGTGGCAACAGTTTATATGAAGGTAGCGTATATTATTTCGTCGACATTCGTGACGATGGCTACAAGACTATTTGTGGACACAGAGCTTTACTGACGGCTAGTTTGCCTACGTATTCATGCCTTTGGGACGGACAGAGTGCTGTGTATATGAAATCTCATATGATCATTTGATTCTGGAAACTGTGGAGCGTTGTCACATTGTGAAGTGTCATATTAAAGAATATTGAACGTTTATCGGACTGGGCTACGTCATTTCCAGTTGCAGTGTTCGCATTTTACATTCGCGTTATCAGCACGACATAACATGTTACATCACACGTAAAGAATAAGAGTAAAGATCCGTTGCAGATGTGATAATTTTACCATGATACAACGTTAAAATATCTCCAAATTTAACGATAAAATGTAGGGTTAAAAATAATGCGTCAGATACTAGGAGACATGCTCGCCCATGCCAGCCTTTCCAGCCACCATTCAAATTATCTAGTTAGACGTGCAGACGGAACGTTTACCCTTTGTAGACGGGGGGGGGGGGAATGAAACGGAGATCAAAAAAGGAAAAATATGACTGAACACGTGTTTGAAGATCGCAAGGCTAAAAGACGCAATTGGGGGGTGAAAGGAAAAAAATTCACGTCCCTAGTTGACACAAGTAAGAAAATGGACAAGAAAAGGACCTTAGCTCTTATTCGAGACAGTCATTTCTTGGGCGTTTTTCAATACTTGGTCTATATTTGAAGCCGCGGCAAAACACATGAGAGAAGGTTCTCGAACAAATTTCAAAATCTAAACTTGAGAAAAAAAAATATGTTTTTTCTTAATAATAGAGTTATGAAAATAAAACCTAGCTAGTTTGATAGCCCATCTTGAGCAGAGAAATAATATGCTTTCAATTATACAGACGGATAGATAATAAGGAAGATATTGACAAAAGACTGTATTGTTCATATCAGACGAGCGACTGCACTGTTAACCCATGTCACTAAAGTTTCGAAAATCTTGGCCTTGAGCATGCAAACGTAAAAATCGAGCTGTAATTAAAGAGAGGGGAAGTGGTGGAGAATTGTAGCTAAAAATAACTTAGGAGGCAGATTCGTGTAGGAAATACATGTAAAACCAAGTGTGTTTTTATGAAAAAACAAGTAGAGACAGACGGACTAACAGACCGTAATACATACTTGACTGAGATTTGACTGAAGTGACTTTTTGGTTATAGATTTGAAAGTTAGGGGGGAAGTCGGCGATTGGTCAACGCATTTTATAGTAGCGGGGCAGAGAGGTGAAATTTTGCCATTTGACATAAGTCTGTTCAGAGACGCAGTTTAAATTAATAGTGGTGTTGATTCCAGAAGAATACAAATATATAGTGGGACGCCATCATACAGCCAGCAGCTCAGCTGAGTTTTGCTGGCAAATTTAACTGTGTTCTCAATTCTGAATTCTGGTAAGAATGAACAATATTTATTTTGCATATTTTAATAATTCGAGTGATTGATACTTCTTCTTCTTCTTTGATCCATAACCGCCAACCGTCAAAGCAGTCAGCAGCCATCAC